>OMLF01036751.1:0-16347 GCA_900302615.1 Holocentrus rufus | reverse complement strand
AAATTCCATTTGTAGTTTTTTTCGGCAGCCTAAAGACTGCTGTGTTTATGCCAGTTTTGTTTTTTTTTTTAATTCAATTAAAAAATCTCGATAAAGCACATTATGTACTGAGCACCAGTTAAATTCACAAGCTAGAGTATGATTTGTTCAAGGATCTTCGACAACATTTTTTCAATTAATTTTAAAATGAATGACAACAATTAAAGAAAATGTGGGAAATTTTTGGAATAGTTTGCAGTGATGAAACTTGAGGGATGAGAGGCTGTTCACACAGTCCATTGAAAACAAACCAGAGGGTTTCTAAATGTCCAACAGAATAAGCAGAACGTAGGTGTGTCTCATGCTCTTTTTTCGGGCATTATGAAAATGAATATCTGTCATTCTTGTGTTTGTAGTCTTAATTATTGACATGAATAGTCTCTCTCTCTGCTTGCCTTTGGCTTTTGGGAAGTTTTTGTGAAAAACAAGAGTGAGCACCTTCCTTTCCGGTGGTTTTCATTAAAGGAGACATTTCCATTGTTGCTGCAGAAGCAGGACCCTGTAATGCAGACAAGGAGGAGCCTTGCTGGCCTACAGCACACCAGACTATGGACTACTTCATTGTCCAGCGCTGTGTTTCACCCATTTGTCCAACAGGCCCCTAAATGTATTTCTTAGTAGACCGATGTTCTGTTATTTTGCATGAGATAGTCAGATATGGTTTGAGTGGCCTTTATCTCGTGCTTTAGAAGTTACACAATCACATTGGTTGCCATTAGTCCTTTACTTTCTCTTGCCAATATAAAACAGAGACCTTGCTTATCATCAATTCTTCTGTAATGCTTTGTTATGTGTGTGTCTGTTTCCACTGGTATTTTTACCAGGCTTCCTGAATTTTATGTACAAACAGCGGCTTGTTCTTAGATCATTTCAGTACAGCTGATGGTTGAATTTTGATATGAGAACACAATTTTAGCATCCAACTTTAATAGGCTTGCCCAAAAATTATTATAATCCTGGAATTGCAGAATCAGAGTTACCATAAGGGGGGGGAAATCACCATAAACAAATTTAAAGCTGTTCATTTCATTTTCTGTTCAGAAGTGAGTAATTTTCGGCCCAGAAATAATGCAAATATTCCACTGGAATATGCACTGTTTACTCTGGCAGTCCAGGGATGTATTTCCACCGCTTGGAGATTCGAATTTTACTATTTAGGAGGATGATTTGTGCGAAAGTGCTGAAATAATGATGTTACATTTTAGGTTCATCTCCTCCCAGCTTTTCTATTTTCATCCTCCCTCCCAGTTTCTGTAATTTCAATGCAATTTCAGCCTCTGATTGCTGTTTTGCTTGAATGCTAATCATTTTGACTGTACAACCTGTTTGGTAGTCTGCTCTTTTCCATTTAAGATAAGGTCGTTTAAAAGAAAACATGAAAAAGTTGGAAGGGTCAGTAAACAGGTGCACGCTGCTCTCCACAGAGATATGCGCAGACAACAAAGTCCAGTGACCTCTGCAGTGGATTACAGTTTACACCGCCACACTTCACATACGCCTTGCTGAGCCACATGCAGTTTTGTGAAAGACAGCGAGGGGTGAGCCCAAGGCCAGTTGACATTTTTTGTGCTGGCTAAAAAAAAAAATTGCTGTTGCTGAGTTGTCATGGACGAGAATATTTTCCTGAAACCAGAGCACCAGGTAATGGGGGAAGGAGATTTGGGATCGCAGTTATATTCTCAGTGTTTAACTGTTTCGTGGGACTGGAGGGTTGCGTACGAAGAGATTCTGTTACACAATATGGAGCTAGGAGCAGACCAAAAATCCAGTAAATTTACAGGATGGATACAGTTAGATACATGCAGAAAAAAAAAGTTAAAGCTAATACCAGTAGAATTAGAAACTTGACCTTAGCGACCCCTTGAGTCCCTAAGCGGTAGTATTTTATGTCAGAGATGTAATGTAAAATCACCTAATCCTAACGCTTACGATCTTGTCATGACTGAAACCTCTGACAGAAAGCATTGGGGGCTGTTTGTGCACATGAGCACATTTACACACATATGATGTGAAATTCATAATGTAAACTGAATAATGGAACTGAGAGGAATGTGCAACGAGGTAAGTTATTTTTCCCATGGGACATGTGTTCATTGGGGTTCAAACTCAGGCCAGTCAGTCTGTCAAATGAAATTTCAAATGCTTTTTGAGGCGAGATAAAGTGCCCTGTTGGACGCGGTTGAAGGACACCAAGACGCTGCAGCAGAGTGTTAAGCTTTTCATACCTAAAGCTGGCAGTGAGGTTGTGCTGTGTAGTTTTATAAATCATGGGTATCCACGTTTTAATACAGCTTGTATTAAGATTTTGGCTGACAGGCTGCTGTGATGGTGAGAGACAGATAAACCCGCCTGAGACCTAGCGGTTTTCCTGATTATTGAACTTCAACAGTTGATGCTACACACCTAGCGAGGCACTGTGGGACTACACATCATCTGTACCAGAGACACTGTGATTATAAAAGGGGACTGGGAAATGGGAAATTTTGAAAAGCCAAAAATGGCAGCACATCACCGTAAGACATTCACACTTTAAGATTTGGCATAGCTGCACAACTTTGATATTTACAACATATTTTAGAAGCAGGGGGCAACAGCTGAATGACAACAAACAATGACAAGTGCAGGCAAGACAGCTGTTGGACTGCTCAACACCGTGGAAATAATCCAGGTAAACAAAGCAAACAAATGTTTTTCAAAGTTTATGAATCACTGCAACCACAAGAGGTTCTTCCTCATACAGTCAGAACTGTGCACAAAAAATTTTTGGCTCGGAGGCCCAGTAGTTTGTGAGATTAGCTGCGGACAGACACACACACAGACAGACAGACAAGCAGACAGACCAGACCGAACACATGATCTGGTGGAGATAATGAAGTTAATATTCTGCACACAGGGGTTCAACAAATATTACTTGATGAAGATAATAAGATAATTAATATTAGGTTATGATTTTCTGAAATAACCTCTCAAAATTGACCACAAGTATTTAGGAGAGATTTGCTCATCATGTTGTGACTATATTCAGCCTCATGTCATGATCACATGACAATCAGGTTTGCAGCAAATTAGATGACAGCTGTTAGGTGCCATGGAGCACACTGTCTCCTTCAAGCCAAGTCATCATATGAATATTATTTCTCTCCACTGTAAGCCTCTGACACGTTGTGAATCAATGGTGAATAGACGAATATGTGAACAAAATGAAAGAACTCCAGAGCAGGCTAATGCAGGACACATGGGGATTTATTCAAGCTGGAATAATAACAGCTGCGTTATTGTTCTGTCCTTGATGTTACTGTATATTGTCATTTTCACATTGTGTCATTTGCAGGGATAAAACAAGTTGCAAATATTCACCATGGTGACAGTTATTTTCATCATTCATTAAATCTAATTTCTTTCTTTGTTTCTGTTAACCGGCTAGACTTTTATAATATCATTTTCTCTGTCTCTCCATAAAATACGATCTGTCGACACACACACACACACACACACACACACACACACACACACACACATACACACTGTCCTTAAAAAGTTACCCTTTTATCTTGTAGTGCATCATCTAGGGCTACATATATTGATGTAATATTGATATTACGATATGAGATTAGATAATCTGGGATTTCGGATAATATCGTGATATCATATAAATGCTGTCTTTCCTGGTTTTAAATGCTGCATTACAGTAAAGTGTTTAGACTGTTGTAGCTGTTTTGTTATTTTCCTCTAGCTGCTTGGTCGTCATATCCACGTTACTAATGATTGTTTATCAGAAATCTCTTGTGTGTAAATATCTCATGAAAGCACCAATAGTCAATCCCAACAGTACTATCTCATTATCAAGGTATTTGGTCAAAGATATTATGACATTTCATTTTGTCCATATCAGGTAGAATGCTGACTGTGAGACACATTGCAGTGTCCATAATAAATGTTTATTAGGGTACTTGATGATACACAGTGGTACTGAGAGTAGATTGTTTTTCTTTTGATAACAGGATGATAGTATTTAAATGTACAAAACAGAAGCTGGAGTAAATAATGCCACTGAGAGATTTGACAGAAAAGGTAGGTTGGTTTATGATTTCTGGTCACAGTTAAGCCAAGCACACACCACTACCTTCTCAAGGCATTAAACACAAGGCTTTTTACATGCACATAATTCAATGCAAAACTTATTATATTTGCAGTTTGAACTAGATAAATGCTTTTAAATGGGATCTGGCCTCATTTCAATTGCATAAGCAAGGGCTGTATGCTGGGGTCCAAATGGCTTTGTTAGGTTGGCCTACAATTGAGTTGTATATACCTAGAGAGTAATTGGACAAATGACCTGTGGGTATAACATCTGGCACCTCTGCTTGCATCCAGGCACGTAGACAATGCAGCTCAAGGGTGAAAGGAAATTTCCAGGTTTGTTTGTTAGCTGGAGCAATGTTAGCCATAACCTGCACTGAATAAATAAATATTGAGTCTTGAAATGTTCAGTGGGGAGATTTTTTATTTTTTATTTTATTATTTATTTATTTTTTTACTAATTTCCAATGCAGATGGAATTGTTTCAATAAATTACCCGATGCAAGTGAATTTATTTTGATAACAATAAATTGATACACTTTAGTTTTATTTTATTCATATCGTCACTTTTTCTCATCCCTGCAGGTGTTTTCACTTTGAATACAAGATTTTAGGACTCAGTATTTGACAAATTTAAAAGAAAAGAAGGATATTTTTGCAGCAAATGGACATTTTCTGGAGTGAACGAATGTAATACAAAGACTTAAAGAGCAATTGTATTTTAAAAGCACTTGCACTATGAAGACAAATAAATAAACAATTCATGTCACTGTCTGTTAGTTGAACATTGATAGAGGTCCAACGAAGCTCTGGCAGTTTTGCTCAGTTTTGATCATGGTAGAGGATCTGCTGATCTGCTGCATACTGACACCACTTTGACCTTTTTGGTCAGGAGGGACACGGGGCAATCAAAGAGTCTTGGGGAGTCTCAGTGACAGGGAACTAAAACTTGATAGACTGCCTTTCATGTTAAAAGCTAGGGAGATATGGCTGCATGAGATATTCGTTTGAATGGCCTCCCTCTGCTGAATGGTGAGAGAGATTAATAATTATAGTTAGGATTTCAGCTTAAAGGTCAATGGAAATGCTTTCCTTAGGCTGATAGGATGTTTTCTATTTGGTCGGTTGCAGAATGATTTGGAAACCCAGAAAACCATCCTGAGATCATTTGAGGTGAAATATGAATCTGAATGACGGTGAAATGTCTGGTGATGTGAACGTCCATGGAAAAGGTTTTTTACAGGGAGAGTAACAGACCTTTTTCACAGCAGCCATTTTGACATGAAGCAGCAGGTAAACGCAGGTGTTGCTAATGATATTAACGAAGGTCGCATTCCATTTAAGTGTAGCAGAGCTGGACCTTAATTAATGTCATTAGTAACACCTGTACTTGCCTATATTATTTCATGTCAAAATGGCTTCTGTGAAAAAGGCCCATTTGGACCGAAATGAAGACAAATTAAATGCTAAGAATATGAAAAATAAAAATATGAAAAATACACAGTATTGAAAGTAAAGAAAAATGATGCAAGCAAATAAACCAGACAGGAGTCAGACAAGTCAGAGTTCAGGTGACTGACAGACTGAATGCAAGATGGCGAGGGAACGTACTAGACAATGTGGCGAAGACTACTGAATAACTGACCAATTGAATAATTGTATGTAGCAGCTGCTTTTTTTCTGTTTTGGCACGACATTTTCTCACCTATAGACCTTCCATATTTCTGCATGAGTGCACCTGTGCCACTATTACAGTCGAGGACATATAGCACCAAAGGAAAAGACGGCAATGTAAAGCGGTGAAAATATTCTAAATGTGTGTATCAGTGTATACTTACACTGATATTGATTTTTTCAGGTGAGTAATTTTTTAGGTGGTACATTGCTTATCTTCTGTGCGTGTTCTCCTGCCTGCTTCTCTAAACTGGGGGTGCATCGACTGGCATCTAGTGCAGGTAAGACACTGATGATGGATAAGCACCTCATACAGCCCCGATTCAACAAACCTGAACTTACCCTTTAAGTAGCAGAGATGGTACTAAACTGTATGTTACAAGTAGGACAATTCAGAGTTTTAGGACAATAATTATGATCGCTGTTTCTCCCTTTTATTCAACATAAGTGTATGAGAAACTCCTGCAGTAATAGATAAATTGATTATTATGTGCCATGTGCTCCCTACTCAAAAGACCAGTGAGTTTGAGAAAAAAAAATGTCACAGTGGGTCAAAGAACTACTTAGCTCTTCTAAACTGGAAAATATTAAATTAGCCAGAAGTCTTAACATTTCTGTGAACTGTGGGAATTAAACAGATCTGCTTTCAAAATACTGATGCTTTCAGAGGTAAAGAGAGGGCAGCCCTTTTCAGTTATTCAACCTCCTCATGCTCTGCAAGGTAACAACTCTAAATACATTAGAATACTGAATAAGAAGATTATATGTCAGGGAGGTCAAATCGAATAGGTAATTGAGTGAATATGCATATATAACCATAATTTGCAATTAATTGCTAAAAACACTTAATAACAGACATCTCTTGAAAGGCTAAGGTGCCTACAGATCCAGCAGATCATTCTTTATACATTTGAAGTGCTGATTTTCATAAGATTAACATTATATAAGACTGTGCACACATTAAAAAGAAATCTTAAGATCTCACGTTTACCACGTGCTTGAAAGTGAAAGTGAAGCAGATGTACAAAGGTTGAAGTTTCTCACTTCCAAATTGTTGATCTTGACCACTTGAAATAATTTTCAAGGGTGCTTCTCAAATATTTAAAAGCACCTTAATTAAATGGTCTATCTTCATCCGTGAACATCCATGGCAGCAAATGAGTCAAAATGAAAGCAGCATTTTAACAAATCTCACTTGGTACATTTTCTGTAAAGAAACTATTTGTCAGGTTGTCTGTATTGTAGCTTCAGGGCCGCACACTGCATCTCTAAAATGTAGTTTGATCTTGCTCTGAATGACTTGTGGTTTGTGACTGTTTTTTCCTGCAGTATGGGTATATCCTCTTTTTTTAAATGTATTTTTTAATTTTATTTTTTTATAAGTCGGGCATCCAGACTGTCCCAAATGACTAAGGAGGCTCTCCCTCCACTTGTCATGAACAACTTGGCTTTTCTATGGACAGGAAAATAAGGTTTCGCTCAAACTGGCTCTGTAAAACCACTATTAAACACCACATCCTTATGTGCTGTCTTGTTATCTCCTGCCCTGTAAATTTTCAAATCAAAATACTCGCCAGAATTACAAGTTTATCCATTTTTGAGAGATGGCAGGCAGCTTGCTCCATACTAGCAGTTGGGATGTTTTCCCACTTCCAATTTACCAAAATAAAAGCGTCCAGTTCATTAGAATATCAAACTGTCACAATGTCTGTTTATTTAGTTTACTGTGTAGTCATGTTCATAACAATCAAATAAACAGCACTTCAGTTTTCAGTGTAGCTGCTGTCTGTTTCATTTTGGTGATGGGGGGTAATGTGTCCATGCTGTGATTGCAATTGAACTGTCAAATACAATTTTATTATTTCTGGAAAAAAAATTTTAAGATCAGTTTGAATGGGCACGACGCCTCAGCTAATAAACAACTACTTAAACCTCACTTGAGAACACCTAAATGGAGGTGTAATTAATCCTCTGCCTGCCGTGGTCCAAAGCATAAAATATCTCAGGTTACAAGAGTCATCCCTGTTTTTCTGTAAAAGCCAAACTATTATCAGAGACATGATTAGGGTGGAGGGCTTGCTTTACAATTTTCCAAGGCAATTAAGTGGAGGACAAGTGGTGGTATTAATACATGGACATCAGCTAGAAAACTGCCATTAACTACACTGTATCGCATCGGTGTTTACAGCCAAGGCAAAGCCAAAAAGAAGTTCATATTGAACGTGAACTGGCATTATGGAGTCAAGGACTTGCAGTTTACACCCTGAAGCAGGATAAGTTACTGTGTAACACTTAATTCAAAAAAGCAATTTTGTACTGAACAATTTGTAAAGAACTTTTAAGTCAATGGACGCATAGCCTTCCAAGCTCTAAGTGCATTCCTGGGCAATTTCCAACACAATATAGGAGTACATTTTCCTCTTAAGGTAGACTTCAGGGGAGACAGAAAAATTCCACAGATGTAGTCTATTGACCAGGTACGACTCCTGTTCAACAAAGTTTAAGGCAGAGCTATAGAGGCCAGCGTCTGCAAAATGTGATTCTATTGAGGTTATTCATAAGACAAGATATTTGAAGAATGGACTGAACTTTTAAATGATTATTCGGCCATTAGCAGTTTTGTATATCCACTAGTTGTTCCATATAGATGCATGTAAATGGTGTTTCACTGATCTTATGGTACTGCAGAGGTTCCACAAAGAACCACTGGGGAAATCTTCATGGGACTGTAATGGTTCCATGTAGAATCACTAATATGTTGGGTGTGCAAATGAAGGTTTTCAGCAGTAGCTTGCTGGTTTTAACATCTGCTATTAGAGTCAGCATCTAAAGCCACATAGGGCTGAACGCTCACTTGACACACTTGAGTCTACCATGGAGTCTAATTAGTGGCTGAGTATTATTATTTTCTTCCAGGTAATGGAGTGGGAGAGTTATTGTGTTGGTCTCAAGCTCAGTGAGAAACACTTGATATTACAAAGGGATTTTTTTCTTTAAAATGAAACCATATTACAGAAAATATTAAACTAAACAGACAGGTTCTATTTCAATATAAAACAGCCTTTATTGAAAGTAATTAATTACAGACTTAAGTGAGTTTTTACAATATTCTGTTGCAGTAGACTTCATTATAGATATGTTTATAGCCTTTCGGTCCAACAACAGTTTCTGATGTTCATCATGAGAAACTGTCGTGTACTTTACAGCGGGAAAATGAATCTGGATTTTCTCAGGAATTAAAGCAGCAGCGGCATAATTATACGAAACCATTTGGCACCTCCCAGATGCCATACAAATCAGAAGTAGCACAAGAATAGAGATGCTGAATCACACGGCAACAGGGCAGCGCTTCAGAAACACCAGGCAGAAATTATTT
The DNA here is from genome assembly GCA_900302615.1 of Holocentrus rufus. NCBI lineage: Eukaryota > Metazoa > Chordata > Actinopteri > Holocentriformes > Holocentridae > Holocentrus > Holocentrus rufus. The sequence continues at coordinate 7,178 of OMLF01036751.1, read as the reverse complement.
GGAGGGAACTTCTTGTGAAAATACAGAACTTTCATGCGGTTTGACGTGCTTATTTGCCTGAGATGTCATGATGCTCCTTTCCATCTGCTAGACAAAAAGCAATGGGTAAATCTTTTGGCAAAATCTCAAATTAACACGGCACCTTCACAGATGGATTACATGTTGTCCTCTATCATAATGTTATAAATTCAATGCTAGACACTTTTTTTTTTGTCACACCTAATGAAAAATATAATCAACATCAAATACACTCGTTGAAGCGTTGAAGATTTTCTTGCAAAGAAGCCACAATTGAGCTTTCTAATTTTCAGAATGGGGTTTCTATGCTATTTGATTCTCTATGTAACATTCCTTGTTTTTCATTTTGAATCATGCTAAAATATCTCTATTGTGGCGAATGTGGGGAGTTGAGTGGAAATTATCTTTTTTTTTGACAGGTTAACCCCTTGAACTCTGATTTTCTCTTAAATTTCCCATGAAGTAGCTTTAAAGTTAGAAAAAAACAAAAAAAAACATCCATATTGTACAACAATGTCATATGTTCTCTATCTGCTGGTTGCAGCTTCAACATTCAAAACCCATAAAGCCATTGTTTTATGGCTACAGCATTACATCACATAGAAAATATCTAGATGTCTTGCGCATTACCTTGTACACATTTCCCTGTAATTTAGCAGGACATATTTGGTATCTTTGGAAACCTTGAGAATTTAACATAAAGTAATCTGAACAAAGTTCAGCCACCCAGCATGCATTTGTAATGACATACCAACCGATGGGACCAGATGTTTCAAAATGAGTGAAAAGATCACAGCCTTTTTCATCTGACAATAAATTCAGCAATCATCATGTGCTTACATTTATTCATTTAAAAATGCAACAGCAACATGAAAATCAATATAGGAATAACTCAAGAAAACACCTAACAGTTTGAAAAGTCACCAGGGATTTCTTTGTGATAGTAATTCCCAGCCTGGAGTGAGTTGAGAGATATCTCTCTGGGTTGTCAGCCTCTAGCTGAAAAGAAGAAAAAAAAATAGATATTTGGAAAAGGAGGGCCTTTAGATAAAAGACATCTTTATGTCACTCTAAACGTGTGCTGAGGAAAATAGAGTAATACTGCCCTCTACAATTTTTTATCTCTCTGTGTGATGATTTGAGGGGACAAGCTGAAACAGAGTCTTAAGAATCCGCTCTCTCTATAACTTTTTTCTCTCCATCACATGGAGGCCCGTCCTGGCTTCCAGGTTGTCATAGCTTTTGGGTCGGCTGAAGCAGCAAATCCACTGAACAACACAGAGAATAAAGAATCACATCGCTGGGTCACATGAATAGACTTGTTGATAACCCAAGTTTGAAAAGAGGTTTTACTCTCTCTAAGGACTGATTCCTTTTATTCTAGGTGCACACACACAAAAAACAGGTGATGACATATTTGATTAGAGGAACTTTTATTTTGAATGAGGCCTACCTTGAAATTCTTTAGAATCCTCAACATTTTAGGTCTAAATGGTGACACTCATTGCTTTTACAAATGCAGAAAAACAAGACTAAACATGAGTAAACACAAGCTGACATTTTAGCTTGTTCACCACAAAATTGCTTTTTTGTCTCCTGCTTGCTAAGGCAAGATATTGTATAATGTCTTGCTGCTCACGATTTAGATAGAAAAATGTGTTAGCATCAGTATTGGTTGGATTCCTCAAAAAATATGATGTTCAAATAATTAGTTATTATATTTAAGGTATTGGTGGCCTCTTATATTACATTACCTTGCATTACTGGTTCATGTGTTGCACACGAATGAATGAATACAATGAATTTTTAAATGTACAGTAGATATAGGTATGTTACAATTCACTGACACTTTATGATATGTAGTATCTGTGGCTACTTAGGTTTAATTGTTGAAAAAATACTGCCATACAGCATCTTATAAGTTGTGTAATTTTATAATATTGGCATGAATCCTTCACAAAATTTTGCACATGTAAAAGGATATTTAAAGAACATTCTTTTTATACATAGCATACATTGTCTAAACAGCCAGACATAATGCTGTTGGACCGGAGTGCCTTGAGAGAAGACGACATAGAGATTGCATTAGAAACCATGATGAGATGCACCAAAACATTTGTGAACGTTTAGTGTGGGCAACAGAACAAACTATCAAGAACAACACAGTTAATTTGCAACGATGCTTGTCAACTTGTTAGATTATTGAACTGTTCAGGAACCAACAGAAGACACACATAATGTTAGTAAAAGACTTTGGATGTGAAATCACAAGTTTTAAGTGGATAAAAATGGAAACACTGTATATTTTCATGTAAACTTTGGAATTTATGGAAATTTCTGGCAATATTACAGCTTTCACTGTGACTTACTACTGCATTCATAAAACTATAAAGGCTAAAGAGAGCCAGAAGGAAAATCACCATGCTGTTTTAAAGCAGTTCATCTTTATTTTATTTACAAATAAAAGCCCAAAGTATCACATAGTTTGGATAATTATCATTTCTTTGACAAGAGGGTCAAGCTGTCCTTGATTCACATATTGTTGTAATTTTTTAAAACTGGGGTTTGTTTGAAGGTTGCTGAGTTTTCAGACATTTGTAGCAACCTGCTTAATTAGCTATTTACACAAATTCTCCAGGCTGAAAAGGTAACTGGTGTAAACAGGTACAGGATAATCTGAGGCAAACACACCTAATGTTCATGAGAATTTGAACAATCCTGGAGGAATGCTGCTCATTTTATTCAATATTCATGATTTTTTTTTAAATACGTAAAGCATTTTGCAAAAGTAGTGAAAAACAATGTGGTCACACAGGAACGTTAAGAGGGAGGGATATTGTAGCCAAGGTGCTCTTTGAAGGCAGGTAATCAAAAGAAAATTTTGGAAAAAAGTTTTCCCTGGAATTATTTCTTAGGAAAAAATGTCAGAGATATGACAAAGATATAGAAACAGGGCTTTAAAGCTTCATATTCTATAGAAATGCCATGTGAACAAAGGCTTTGAAGTAAAATCAACATGTATTAAGTTCCTTGAATTTTTTTTTTTTTTTTTTCCAAAATTCTTCTTTGTCTATGTAATGCATGATTACATTTATATTACAAGAGTTTCCAAAATGGAAAACTACCTTAAATACCTTTCTATGCAAAGGTGTATAACTCCCCTATTAGTATGAAATGCCAAAGTGCCTGAGGACATTTTTGGAAGTTATGGAATATTACTTTCACAATCACAGCACTTGTCAGTCAATCTAACTTTATTCATTATTATTCATTTAAAATTTTCCGATTTTGAACTTGAAGATTTTGATTTTTATTGTGGGATTTTTTACCCAATCTTTCAGCTACAACACTGATCCCATGTAGAGGAAACATTTCACATAAACACAATAAGAATCTGTGGATAAAACACGATTTGTCCCCTCTTTGGTTTCTGATGATTTCAAACTCACAGGCAGCACTCAGTCAAATCCGACAGACACCTCTAGTGGAGGATCAGTGACAAACACTGAAGCAATTCATTAGTCATGCTGAAACTCAGTGTTACATCCAAGCGGTATCTTTAATGATATAACAGTACTGTAAAATGATCTTGCAGTCTTGTTTCGGCAGACCTCAGTCATTAGTAATTAAAGCTTATGTAATAGCAGTCAGTTACAGACTTAAAGTCAGTATCTGCAGCCACACAATTAAGTCCAAAAGACCTTGTGACCATGCAGGTGATCACCTTCATTATGTCATTTCTCCTAACCATCCAGTTCGCTCAGCAACACAAACTTCATAAAAGGCCTCAGCTGAATGGGGGAAAAGATGACAGAAAGAAAATGATCTAAAACACAGGAAACATTAAAGGAATAAATGGATAAAAATACATGAGAGCACAAAAAAGTAGTGTTTATCAAAACAGTAATTGATTATCAGAAGACTGACATCCATAAAACAAAAGACTGGACATTACAGTTTGCATGATTGTTTTGTTACACAAGTGTGCATACAGTAAAATATGTGTTACACATGTTCAGCTCATCTGTATGAAAACAGTCCATTGTGAATACTGAAAACGTTGAGATCTTCCAACTGCACTGTAAACCATTAGGCTTTCTTCTTTTAAGAAAAACTGATTCAACAACATTCATACAATGAAGTTATGCAACATGGTTCTATATATTAAGAAGCTATTCAAAACACTTGAATAGCTGGGTATTGCATACCCAGGATATCATGTTGTAAACACTTAATGAAACTGATTGCCTTGATTTTTTTTCCATCATTTTTCCAAGTAACATTTTCAGTCTTGCAGTATGAGAAATATGCTTTGGATTAAACAAAACACTCCACAACTATAAAGTGCTTCAATAACAAGATCAGATAGTGTATCTGACAAAGAAGCAACTGGATGAATTCCAGTCAGAGAGGTTTGCAGTTGATCTTGCACTTCAGCACCATGCATAAAAATTGTGGCATTGAGTGACAAACACATTCAGATAACAAGCACATCACAACATACTACCCAGCTTCTGCTGTATAAAATAAATCTGACAATATCTTCTCCTGAATCAGCTAGTTCCAACTAAATGATTTGCCATTTTATGTGAGGGGAGATGAAAAAGAGGGAGATTTTAATTAATTTTGCCTTCATGGTTTTTCTGATAGTCAACAGTAGATGGCAGCAACGTAGAACAAATACTGAGCAGGAAACCCAAAGCGCTCAGCATCTGCTTATCTCAACTCTGCTAAAGATACTCAAAGAAATTTGAGTCGTCAACAAAAAAAGATAAAATAATCCAAACAGTACAAAAAAGTAAACATTTAGTGTGGTCTGAGTATAATAAAGGTAATGACAGAATAGCATAAAACATTAAAAAAAATTATAATAATAATACAAAAACTTGCAGAAGAATGGAGCACATATACATGCCCAAACCAAAACCCATTGACTGGATTCAGTCTGAACATGCGACCAGGCATTTATTCTAATTTAACACTGTGCTGCCCCACCCACCAGGCAGGGGCAGTTCAGGCAGTTCCCACAGATAAAGTGCGTCAAGTTAATCTCATAAATCACTTTACAATGATGAAAGAAATCAGTCATAACCTGAGTTCACTGGATTATTTGCTGGCTCCGTTTTTGAAGCCGGTCTATAAAAAATTTAATTCTACAGCAATAATGATTGGATATTTCAGCAGTCTCAGTTTTGATTGCACCGGCTTTGGCCTATTATACTCCTGAAATTGCATTTTAATTATTTTGACCTGCTTTTAACCTATTTCAAGGCAACGGCTGTTTAAACATTTTTAATTCATTTTGATACCACAAGTCCATCTTGACAAACCCACTCCAAAACTATTTGATGCAGCATCAACATTTGAATAATTTCCCCAACTTTAGTCCTAAACTGTTGAATTGTTAATTAAGAAATAGTTGCAAGCGCAACCTACAGTGTCTCCTCTTTGGCTGATGCAGAAGTACATCCAATATACTGAGAGCTACATACAGTATCACTGTAAAAGTGAGTAAACATTACAAAGGTGCTTGTGCACAGTCACAAAGTAGCCCATTAGAATATAACAAGACACAAAGACACACACCAGCGGATGTGCGACTAGGCCACCGACCCAGTGGCATTTGGTATAATGTTAAACAAATACGGGGCTGTTGAGCCTCTAAATGAGCCTGTGGCCAATATTCTCCTCCAGCCACAGCAGTAGCGGCTGCAGAGAGATCGACTCAGCAGGCACAGCCTCTGCGTACATCTGCATTAGCATCTCTTGCAGTACGAGCAGCAGCGGCAGGCCCAAGCTCAGCAGCTCATACAGGAATGCATAATCCTGGGCATTGTCCCTCAGGTGGAGAGCAAGGGCCTGTGCTGTCCTACGCACACAGCGGGACAGGCGCCAGGGGGCGTTGCACACAGCGCGAGTCACGCTCAGGGGCCAGCTCAGGCGTTTCCTTAGGAATGAGCTCAAGGTACCTGCTGCTGATTGGCTCTGCAGGCTGGCTGCAGGGCCGGGGTGAGGCGCTCCTCCATTAGCAGCCTGGGTGGCAGGTTTGTCTTGGACAGCAGCTGCAGGATGACTCTGAGATGGAAGCTGGGACAGAGAAGGGCAGAATATATTTCAAGGTGAATATTAACAGTGTAGGAGTGAAAATAATTTAAAAAAAAATCTTTTTGATGTTTAAGGCACTTACTGAGCATGCAGAGAAATTCCTCCGTAGCTTTATCCCGTTGTTACGTTGAGCAAAATGAAGTTTGCAGTACAATTTACCTGTAAGATTACACCAATACAAGGCATTTTAGGAAAAAAAACCTGAATACTGATTAATCTTTGTCGTAGTAGTAGTGTGGAGATGACATATGATGATACACACCCTGTTCAGAGTCAAATGCATGCGCTCCCTGGCGTAGAGGAGAGCTGCAGGTGTCACAGCGGAAACACTCCCTGTGGAAGTAGAGTCCCTCGGCACAGACCCTCTCCACCATATAAACGCGCTTCTCACACGAGTGACACTTGTCTCCGGACTGCGGGAACGTCCTTCGCACAGAGCCCTGGGAAACAGGCAGAGGGTTGACAGTGAAGCAATGAGAAGACCATGATGAGTTCAACACTCAGCAACCCTCCAGTAGGAAGAGAGAGGCTTCACACGACTTGAAACCTGGTTTATGAAATACTCACAATACCCACAATGCTGTCACATTATATCCATACCATGTATAAACACCGTCAGTTCAGAGGACACAAATGTGAAAATATAACTGTTTCTTGCAAATTTCTCATCCTAATGTTATGTGCCAATGTCATGTGTCAAAGTATGGCTCCTATATCCTCTATTCTTGCACTTCTCCCACCGTTTACCCACCCAAATTATAAAAGAGGAGTGCTTTTAATGTAAAAATGCACCAAAATGAAATTATACTCTCACTACAACAATCTTGACCTTAGTCTAAGAGGATGGTATTATTCAATTTTGGTGCTTTTAAAGACAGCGGGGTCTTTCAACTCAGCCAGCGTGTCAGCCAGATGAGATCAAGGCAAAGGTAAATGGTTTGAAACATTGACAGCATTTCTTGGAGCGAGGTGAATAAAACACATAACGTGCTATTTTCAACAAATAAACCGGCATTAAATGTACACCTCATTGCATGGCTTAAGTGCTGAATTCC
>OMLF01036748.1:0-22069 GCA_900302615.1 Holocentrus rufus | reverse complement strand
TATATATATATATATATATACATATATAGATAGATATATGTATGTATATATGTATGTATGTATATATATATATATATATATATATATATATATATATATATATATATGTGTGTGTGTGTGTGTGTGTGTGTGTGTGTGTGTGTTATTAACACTTAGTTCTGTCTTAGTTTCAGTTTACTACAAAAACCCTTATTTTGAAAGACTTTGGGATATCACATCTTGAAGGTCTGTGGGAGTGTGTGATGTGAGGGTTTCTGACCCTGTCGCTGTCTCATCTCACTGCTCCTGATGGAAAGAATCTGCTGCTTATTTGTCTCAGTACTGATGGGTGTCAGGCTGTGAATAATGAGAAAAGAGCAGTATGATCATTGCCAGTGACTGATAGTGTTAGCACGTCGCTCTGAGCTGTGGATAGAGAGATTATGTCATTGTATTGGTGATGCAGGTGGCTGGTCTGACCTCCCACTCTCTTGTTGTGTGTTTGTGTGTGTTCCTTCTCAGGAAAAAGAGATGGAAAAGCAGAAGATCCTTTATCAGCAGGCGAGGCTGCATGCCCGCGGGGCAGCTGAGATGGTACTGCAGATGATCAGTGCCAGTAAAGGTAATGGTGGTCTGGTCTGCCTTGCCATGGTCAATTGAAAAATTATACACAATGACAAAATGCTTCTGTGTATCATGGTACAAACTTTTTCTGTTATCAGGCAGTCACTTTAAAGAGTAACTAAATCCCAAACACAAATCTCTGTGAAGCCTGACCTCTAATAGTGAAAAGCAGGTGCTTGGTCTTTGGTGGCAGGTGATGTTCCCACCCTTAGAGCACAACAGGTGGTGACATGTGGTCAGTATGATGGAGGTTCCTCCATGCTACACAGCTGCATAAACTAGTCTGTAAAACCTAGCAAGACATTCAATGTTATTTGCACATAGTATTTGTTCATTCAATCGTTCAGCTGAATGAATAAATGAATGAACTGTTTGTTTTTGTAAATTAATTCTTCTTTCAAAGGCCTCATTTCTTCCAAGGTCTCCCTACAGTTAAATAGATGTTTTGGGTCACCCTGCCCTATAATTTCTAAGTGCTTGTAAAGGCAACTGGACTTGTTAGAGGTTCTAGAAGACATTTTGCCTCTCATCCAAAAGGCTTCTTCAGCTCAGAACTGAACTCCAGTTGCCTTTATAAGCACTTAGAGGTACCATAACCTGGATGAATGAGAATCTTCACAGACACCTGCCTTATAATGATACACTGTGTAATTTTATGCTGCTTTATCACCATTTAGTGGATGTCACCATCATCTGTATACAGACTCAAGAGGTCAGGAGTTATAATCTAAATAGCATTTCATCATAGTAAGAGGCAGTACTTTATACTACAACACAAGTTAAGTAAATATGTAAGTTAAGAAATATTTAAAAGAGCTACATGTACATGTAGTATCAGGCCAAACAACAGTCATAGGAAACAAGACTTTGAAATCTAGGCAGTCATCATGGTAACAGTGGATTGACTAGTATGGATCTACAACCTTTGTGAGAACTGCTGCTTTGTTATGATCATTTGCACATTTGAGCAAGTCAGTTATTGCATATTGTACCTTTAAGGAAACGCAAAAATATAATTTCGCTGGGCTTCAGTAGAAAGCTTTAGTGTACTATAGTGATCTAAATGCTCAGAGGCTTTTCCACCCTGACAAAAATAAAATTATGGGGGGGCACTGACTGTTTAAAAGCTTAAGCAAAACAGTTAATTTTAAAGATATTATATACTATTTTATTAAAAAAAAAAATCTGTATTGACTGAATACATCTTTAAGCTCTTGGACACCCTGCCTATGATTATTTGTACTATCTACACATACACATGCACAGGCAAACACATTCCAAAAATGAAGTTGAGTTTGTGAGATTACTCTGATCTAAACCCATGGGATTTTTGTTAATTGAGACGCTTCATTTATGAGTAAAAACATGCTCCACCCTTTCATGGTCTTTGCACTCTTCCTCTCTGAGCAGGACGTCTGGGCCCCATGGTGACCTGCACCCTCAAACTGGGCATCTCCATCCTAAATGGAGGCAACATGCAAGTTCAGCAGGTCAGGTTATACAACCCACCCCAACCCTGTCATTCAACATCTCATATTACCCATCTATCTTTGTAATCTTTTTTTATTCATCTGTACATAAACATCTGTCCACTTTTTCCAAATTCAGGTTTGAACACAAGGGCTATTTGGTATTTTTTGCTGTAGGTGCATTGTTATGCGCAAATAAAGTTACCATGAAGAACACTAGATTTTGTATTTCATTAAACTGTAAAGTGGGAATGATATAAGTAAAACAATGGGAGTGCAGTGTGGGACAGGCTTAGAAACTGAAAACTGTTTTGCTAGTAGCAAAACAGTATTGCTACTCGAATAAAATGCCATTTCCTGATGACAGAAGATGGACATTGACAGATTAAAATTAATTCATCCACAGTTGTTGTTGTACACAGTTGCAACTATACACTATGGACGTACTGTAGGAGTGCAGTGGGTGGTTGAGCCCTATGGGCAGCTCCCTTTATCTGATCTCTTGGTTTAGTTCATATGCACTGCTCACCGTTTTATGCACAACAATCACAAGTGTAATAACTCTGTAGAGTCTTACTCTCCACCATCACAACATGGTAGCCATGTTCGGTGACTCATAAAACACTTAAACTATGCCCACGCTTTACCCATATTGAGCCAGTGCTCTACCTATATTGTTCCAGTGCTTTAACTATACCACTGTGTTATACACTGTTTTTGATTTTTCACAAGTTTTTATTTTTGTTTAGTTTTCCAATTTTAATTCAGTTTTAGCTTAGTTGTAGTTTCAGTTTCGGGGCGGTTTTGATTGATTTTGGTATAAAATGGATTGTACTGGCTTAGACATTTTCAGCTGGGACAAATAAATGTGCCCTTAAAGCACAGAAAATATATATTCACAGTTGGTGTGCTGACTGTGCTGGAGGCTACCACAAGATACAGCAGGTGCCTTTTAGTGGATGATTTTTCATGCGTTGTTTCTTCTTCCCTCTTACACCAGAAAATGCTTGATTATCTGAAAGAGAAACGAGATGCAGGATTTTTCAAGAGCCTCTCAGGACTCATGCAGTCTTGCAGGTACTGTGATATTTACAACACTGCAGCACAGGAAAGGGAACTTCTACCCCAACATCAAGCCCCTGCATTTAACTTGTGAAATTCTGTCCCTAGTGTCCTGGACTTGAATGCATTTGAGAGGCAAAATAAAGCAGAAGGACTTGGGATGGTGACAGAGGAAGGATCAAGTAAGTGTGGACAAGTCCAGTTGGATGCACCGTTTGATATTCTATATAGGTTCTATTTTTCTTCTTAGCCCCAAATTCAATTCAATAGCTGCCCGTTGTTGAAGCATCTGCAGAAATGATTAAATTCTTGATAAAACAAACATGTAAACATAAAGATGCTGTTTAATTGAGACCTGTTCCCTTCATGTAGCTAATGCTGAACCATGCCTTCTATATGTCTCTTGCAACGGACATCTTCCGATCTCTGTCGCAGAAATGTCATTGTGGTGTGTCAAAGCTGTTAGTCACTGCTACTGTCTAATTTTTAGTTTCTGGTAGAGAAAACAATCATCAAATTACATTGCAAGTAATGTGAATTTTGATGAGTATACATGCTTACTGCTTGCACAGTCCTGCTGTAACTGAAGTGATCAGTGTGGTGTCTTTAACATCTTTTGCAGTCAACATGGCAGGAGTGTCTTATAAAGATATTATTGTTCCTTGTACTATACGGCATGTATCCAGGGATTTAGAGTAGACCTCACCCACCTTTTTATCGGTCGAACAAGAGTATATACACCTTTTCAAGTTATCACAAACAGTTAAACATTGATTTAGTACAGATTGTAGTAATAGTCTCTCACACAAGTTACATGAAAATAAAACCCTCTGAATATTCATTATGGCGCTTTTCGACTGTGAAAACTTAGCAAGGCCTGTCATGCCATGAAAGCTGTTTCATAGGTTCTGGGATTGCTTCCATTGGCATTCCATTTATAATTATGTTTGTCTATACATGTATATTGTCACTTTGTGATCATCACTGACTGTAATTTATACTTACACTTTCATTTAACACTACATTGCTATATATCTGTTCAGACAGAGGAATAGAGACATATTCGATGGATCTGGTAAATTTCACTTTGTGATATGTCATAATTTTACAGAGGCAGTTTCACGGCTGTAATGTAAAGTAAATGTGTACAGGAATATCATTCTGGAGGAGTATAATCATCACACATAAAATGCCACCCTCACAAGCAGCCTCACTGAGGGATTCTTTTTATTTAGGATGTCTGCTGTCATCTGTTTGACAGCAGGGATCTGTGATTGGCTTCTACCAATAGGAAATGTGGAGCCACAGAGGACATGGTCCAGCATTAATACAAGGCCCCCCATATCTTCAACTTGCCAAACACACACGCCCTTCACTTGGCACTTCTCACATCAAACAATGTCTGTCTTTTCATCCTTCAGTCCTCTGCTGTACATTTTCACCAAGTTCTGTCTTTAACAATTCACTGTTACTCTTTGTGTCTCTGTTACTGTTAAAAAAATTTCACCATTGACTGAATTCACATTTGGCACTCATCACATGCTAGACACAGTACACAACTCAGGCCAGTGTTGTCCTATAATTTCTCCCCCAATCGTTCCCCCTAAAACTTTTTTTTTTAGCTGCATGATGTTGTCTTTTCACTTGTAGCCAATGTCTTCATATCTCTCTTCCTTGTATTATAATTCAATGTCCTCTCTTTTTTGCTTATGTCTACGTATATTGTTTGTTTGTCTCCTTCCTGTCATTTTAAAACCCATCGATGGCAGTCCACTGTGAGCGGGGTAAATAGCAAATTTAGATTGTCCTCATATGGCTATGCTACCACCCTGAATGTCTCCTTCATATCTGTGGTCCACTTTACCTGCTTTATTTGATACCTGACCCCTCTCTCCCCCATGCCCAGACGCATTAACCAAGAGCTCTGGTTTGTAGGGACACAATGTGCATGCCGACTGTTAGAGTGTACACAAAAAGTGGATACCCAGAATCCATTGCCTGTCCTTTGTGCGATATTTGTTACCATTTCCTTCATGTTAACATTACTAATGCAATTCCTATTACTGATGCTCAAATTTATGGTTCTAAGGCTACCAATACCATTTCCTAAGGGTTTGACTAAAGGTTTGTGGACTCATCCACAGCCTAAGCAAAGCTTTGCCTTGCTTTGGACTTTGGGCCTATTTCAGAAAGCTGGTTTCCTTACAGATATCTAACTTTCACATGTTATGTGCCTCCAGAAATGCATTTGCTCATTTTGTGTTCAATGTGGACTATCTGGTTGAGTCAAACGAGGTGAAGTAACCACGTCTGTCCTCTTCTGAAATTAAATTCAGTCCAATCTTGCCATACATGTGAAAGTTATCAGGCTATCCCCAGCTTATTGAAATGACCCTAGTGTTTCACTGTTTTTGATGAAAGAGCATTTTTACAATCAGCACTTTGGATTCAGATTTTAACCTGCAATCTAAAGGCCCAGGACTTCAAAAATGTTTTGAATATGAAACCTTTTCTGCCTGTCTCAGATTGATGGCATCTGAGGGGAGTGCTACATATAAGTTTACATCATACAGTGTTAATAATGACTGAATACATTTCTTTCTATGAATTGAGAACTGTCTTCACCAATGTCTCTTTTCTCCCAAGGTTCCAAGGTACTACAGAATGATGAGTTTACTAAGGATCTTTTCCGGTTTCTGCAGCTTCTGTGTGAGGGGCACAATGGAGGTCAGGACATTTTCATGTGTTCATTTTCAAATCCATGCATTTCCAGCAAGTCGTGGACTTCAAACTTAGCTTTGCCACCTCTAACGAGAGATTTTTCCCTATGTTAGATTTCCAAAACTTCCTGAGAACCCAAACTGGAAATACAACAACAGTCAACATCATTATCAGCACTGTGGACTATCTGCTCCGCCTTCAGGTGTGTAAAAAAACAAATTTGCAAACGCAAAAATGTTCAAACACACTAAAACCATCATCATCATCATCATTACCACACCGTGGTTCATTGTTATTTTCAACAACATATACTTAATGTGGTCTTGCTCTTCAGGAATCTATCAGTGACTTCTATTGGTATTACTCTGGCAAAGATGTCATTGATGAGACTGGACAAGTCAACTTCTCCAAAGCTTTAGCTGTGGCCAAGCAGATATTCAACTCACTAACTGAGTATATTCAGGTAAGACCTGAAGCCCATCCTCCAAACTGCAACAGTGAATTCCAGTGAAAGCCATTGTCCTTCTGGGACATAATAGCATAATATGCATTTTATATGTAAGACACTGTTAATCAGTGACATTTAAACCAGCTTTTACCTTGCTGAATGTGCTCTCCTGCTGTCTCTGTTTGTCCCTCGTTACCTCGTCCACCATATCTTCCTTTTGATATTCGTCTCTTTCACATCATCCCTCCATCCAACTTGTCCTCCCTCAGGGCCCGTGTATTGGGAACCAGCAGAGTCTAGCTCACAGCAGATTGTGGGATGCAGTTGTTGGCTTTTTGCATGTATTTGCCAACATGCAGATGAAGCTCTCTCAGGTACATAACTCCTAAAAAAATCTTCTATTACAATGTTTCCAAGGATATCGGTGCTTTGTTTGCAGCATGTTAATTTGGAAAAATTAGGTTACGTTGGAAAACGGATGTACTTTTGAAAACATTCACAAATGAATTTGCAGTATCATACAAGTTAGTTTTGCAACTGTTTCATGATATACAAGAACAACTCATGATAATGTCTAGTGGTGAGCAGAATGTAAACAATTTTTTGTTATTCCTCGGAAAAACTCTAGCTTTGAGTAAAAGCTCTTATCTCCATGCAGGACTCCAGTCAGATTGAGCTGTTGAAGGAGTTGATGGATTTGCAGCAAGACATGATTGTCATGATGCTGTCTTTGCTGGAGGGTGAGAACCTGCAGCCTTTATTTCATCTCAAAGGGATGACTTTAGGGAGAACATCATGGTAGAAAATACAATAATATTATGCTTGTGTGGTAAAGACTGAATCTAAATGTTATAAAAACCAGATTGTGTTTGTGTAATTACACCACATATTGAATGAAGCCACTGCTTGTGGACCAAAATGCTACATGAATGGCAGACCCTAAAGTCTATGCCTCTCCCCTCCCTAGGTAATGTGGTGAATGGAACAATTGGAAAGCAGATGGTTGACACCCTGGTGGAATCCTCTAATAATGTGGAGATGATCCTGAAGTTCTTTGATATGTTCCTTAAGCTGAAGGATCTGACAACCTCCGACAACTTCAGGGAGTATGACCCCGACTGCAAAGGCATCATTTCCAAGAAGGAGTTCCAAAAGTCAATGGAGAGCCAGAAGCAGTACACCCAGTCTGAGATTGAATTCCTGCTTTCCTGTGCAGAAGCAGATGAGAACGACATGTTCAACTATAAGCAGTTTGTGGAGCGCTTCCATGAGCCAGCCAAAGACATTGGCTTTAATGTGGCCGTGCTGCTGACGAACCTGTCTGAACACATGCCGAATGACTCACGACTGGCCACCTTCCTGGACCTAGCAGAGAGTGTGCTTAGTTACTTTGAGCCGTATCTTGGGCGTATTGAGATCATGGGTAGTGCAAAGCGCATTGAGAGGGTGTACTTTGAGATCAGCGAATCGAGCCGTGAACAGTGGGAGAAGCCGCAAGTCAAAGAGTCCAAGCGCCAGTTCATCTTTGATGTGGTCAACGAGGGTGGAGAGAGCGAGAAGATGGAGTTGTTTGTTAACTTCTGTGAGGACACCATATTTGAGATGCAGCTGGCCTCGCAGATCTCCGAGCCAGATGTGGTGGAACAACCAGAGGAGGAGGAAGAGGAGGATGGGCACAGCATCCTGGAGGAGCTGGCTGGAGAAGAGAAAGAGGGCGCCCTGGAGTCCGCCTCAGCTTTCACCACTGCATGCCACTCAATCAAGAAGAAGATCACCAATGTCCGGCATATGATTTCCATCAACAACATGCGCAAGCAGTTCAAGAAGATCAAGAAGCTGAGCATCAAGGAGATGATCATGGGCTTCTTCTCTTTCTTCTGGATGCTTTTCACAGGCTTCTTCAAAGGAATCTACAGCCTGATCTTTGGTTTCTTCCACCTCATCTGGTCTTCCATGTTTGGTGGTGGCCTGGTGGAGGGAGCCAAGAACATGAAAGTGACGGACATCTTGGGAAATATGCCTGATCCGACCCAGTTTGGTATCCATGGCGACGTGATAGAAGGTGAGAAAGTGGAGGCTGGTGAATCATCAGGAAGTATAGATCTAGCCATGGCACCACCAGCTGATAAAGCAGAGGCTGACATGATGATGGAGATGCTGACTCCACCGCCCAAGAGGGAGGGAAAACATGCACTGGAACCTGGCCTGGGTGATGTTTCTGACCTGAGTGGAGAGAGCACTGCCGATCACAAGAAGGTCTGCAGTCACAAATTTCATGTATTGATAAAATTTATTTAAATATTTATATCATCCATGATACAAGATAATCAGTTCATGAGCCATGCTTTTACAGTATCACCTCCATTCAATCCCTCTCAGCTCATGAGTTTGTTTCGCACTCCCACGCAGAAAGCAGCTGTGAAACCTGCTGAGACCCCGGAGTCTGAACCAGAGAAAGCAGAGTGAGTAAAACTGAATGAGGGAAAACATAATTTACCATCACACAAAAAAGCACTGAAATGTAAATAGAATTTTAATCATACAGCACAGAAAATCAGGAGAAAGAGGATAAACCAAAGGAGGAGGAGTCTAAGGAGCCAAAAGTAGAGGAGAAACCCAAGTCCAGATCAGGTCAATCTAAGGAGCAGGCACCTGCCTTCATGTCAAGTATCTTCGCTGTTCTGGAAGTATATCTTAACAAGATGCTGGTGAGCCCTGACGCTGTTTATCGTTTCATAGTGTCTTTGTTGGAGACCACTCCACTGATGCTGTTTTGTTTTCTTGCATTTCAGTTTCCTCTAAATCCCGATCTACATTCATTGGCTATATCAGCAGTTGATTTGATCATTAATCAAACATTGTGCTTGCAGAATTATCTGGCCCGGAACTTCTACAACCTCCGTTTCCTGGCCCTGTTTGTGTGTTTCGCCATAAACTTCATTTTGCTCTTCTACAAGGTAATAAACCAACTTCTGGTACTCTGGACAGCAAATAGTATTCAAGCATTTCCATTCTTCCATTTTTTTCAGGCACACGCAAGTTTGTTCCTTGTCTGTGCCTGTTTGCTATTTTGGTGATTTAATGTGAACTTGGCTGGTCCGAAGTGGGAGGAGAAGCACGGCATGTGTGTCAGTAACAATTAATCAGTGTAGTGCAATTTTAGAGTCAAGGATGACCGGGATTTGTGCTTGTGCCACCCAACTGCCCATCTGTGCTATTTTTTGTGGCCTTACCAAGTGATGCACGCATAAACTGAACCTATTCAAAACACACCCACAGTTTTTGTGGATGATACAATATGTCAGCCAATAAATCCATCAAAAATAAGATATTTATCATTTATTCTAACAATAAACATGCAGGTGCAGGTGTGCCATTCGTCTTTGGCCATGAAAATACCAAACATATTCGCTTGGTAGTTTTATTGGCACCAAAACCATGGGATACATCCACTGAAATGCTAACAATGGTCAGCTTTTTAGAGAAACAAATGCGACAAATGCTTGGGATTATTAATAGGATGTACGGTGTGTTGTTTGTGCATCAGGTCACTGGTGAGGCTGAGGAGGAAGATGATGATGACGACCCCTGGGGTAGCAGTGACGAGGTGGATGATGAGGACACACTTTTTGACATGGATGAGTTTGTCCTTCAGGAGAGCACTGGCTACATGGCACCAACTCTACGCTTCCTGGCTATATTCCACACTGTCATCTCCTTCCTCTGTTTGGTTGGGTATTACTATCTGAAGGTATAAATATTTATATCGCTGCAATGGGACCATGTCTGGCTATATCTATAAACTTAAATTTGATTGATTATTTTACATTTCCCCTCTCCTTTACCCCACTCACCCTCCTTCTGTGGCCTCCTCAGGTCCCTGTGGTGGTTTTCAAGAGGGAGAAAGAGATTGCCAGGAAACTAGAGTTTGATGGTCTGTACATCACCGAGCAACCTTCTGATGATGATATTAACGGCCAGTGGGATAGACTGGTCATCAACACCCCGTGAGTCACTGACCCCTTCACATGTGGAAATAACCTATGTCTAATTTAATTGGATTACATTTAGATTTGCCATTATATATTTGGCAACGCAAAACAGAATAAGTAAGTAATCCCTTAAGTAAGGGATTTCATTCCAAAATGTTACAGACCCATTTGGATGGCGTATTACCTGTTTCATGACTCTGAATTTCTGCAATGAATGGCTGTAATGATATCCACAGTGTGTTTTAATATCATGCTTATAAACATTTCAGCTGAATTAAGATGCTTTTTTCTGCACACTACATTGCAGATCCTTCCCCAACAACTACTGGGACAAGTTTGTCAAACGCAAGGTGAGTGTGGAGGCAGAACAGACACATGGTAAACATTTATATAGTACAATAACTTATGACAAGTTTAGTTTAAATATTATCAGAATTCCTAAAAGCTGAAGTGAGTGCTCACACACTGCATGGGGGAGATTACAGTGGTGATGCAAGGCATTCTTATACATTATCTATTTGAGATTACGTCTAATGAATTGAATTGTGTCATCTTGCTGGGAACCACTTGGAACCCCATTATATTAAAAAAAAAAAAAATGAAACAAAAAAAAACAAACAGTGGTTTATACATTATACAGAGATTTTTTTTCTATGTTGCTACACAGTTTCTGGGACCTAGCTTCGCTGCCGGCAGTTCAGGCTTGGGTGACGACATCTGCTTTCTCCCCTGTGTCTAGGTGATCAATAAATATGGTGACCTGTATGGGGCTGAACGCATCGCCGAGCTGCTGGGGCTGGATAAGAGCGCGCTGGACTTTGATCCCACGGCGGAGACTGTGGAGAAGGAAGCCTCGCTGCTGTCCTGGTGAGGAATAAGCTCTCAGCTTCACACAGAGCTTCAAGGGTTATTAACTAATCTGTGACCTTTATCAACCTCCCTCTGCAACGGCTAGGAACTGCATCAGCATCGACAGAGCTTAATATGTTCCTACACAAGTCTCAGGCACTGACACGGAAAGAGTTTTGAAAGCCAAAAACATTTGAATTAGAATCAACTTTCATGGCCAAGTGTGCTTATGCATACAGAGGATTTGACTCATGCATACAGTAGCCTCTAGTACTTACATACATCAAATAATATATGCAGTATGTCACAACTAGATCACATCTGGTAAAATAATCATTAATGCTATCAATCCCTCTTGACTGTGGGTCAGTAAAAATCTTACTTTGGCTAGACTCAGGCCTGCATAGACTGACTTGAAAAAATCTGTTCAAATCCAACTTTAACTGAAGGGATCGACACTAGTCAGATGCTGCTGGGTTCAGACATACATTTCAAGTCCTCAGTTCTGCGTTCATAAATCCAGTATTATCTAACGTGATTGTCAGCTCCTCCAAATTTACCCTGTGGATGTCAACAAAGCTCGACTGTGCTGATCACAATGTAACGCCCACACTACATGTTGGTCTTGTTGTGAGGGTTAATGCTTGTGCAGCTCAGCAGCAGCAGCAGCACAACATACTGAGCGTTCATTTCAATGTGAAGCATGTTCATGTTTTCTCACTGACAGGCTGAGCTCCATTGATACCAAGTACCACATCTGGAAAATGGGAGTGGTTTTGACTGATAATGTAAGTACATCCCATGGACTGAAAGCAGTTCGATCACTTTCACTTCACTAGCACTGCTGTGACTACAATCAGTGCCTTAAAAATATTCTTTAAAAAAATCATTTTATTTTCTCTGTAAACCCTCTGTATGTGAAGGGCAGAGATAATCTTTTATCTCCAGTGGGTATAGAAGACAAATATTATTTTGTGAACATTACTCTGATACTAGAATTTTTATATTTTCCCAGTGAACAACTCATACATCAATAGTTTACCATCTAGCTATCTGCATTATTTGACTGGGAAACCAACAACTGATTTGTCAGCCTGTCACTGATGAATGGCTTCACTTTCCTCGCAGTCTTTCCTGTATCTCATCTGGTACACCACCATGTCCATTTTCGGGCACTTCAACAACTTCTTCTTCGCTGCCCATCTGCTGGACATCGCCATGGGCTTCAAGACCCTCCGCACCATCCTGTCCTCCGTCACTCACAACGGGAAGCAGGCAAGTGGAAACACCAGCAGGGGGAAGCAGAGCCGTGCACATGGCAACCACAACTCCATACAAAAGACAAGGGCTTGTATTTCATCTGTGTCAGTTGTTACAGCTGCTTCATCTTATCACCTGCCCTCTCCTTTACCTTCTTTGTGTTTCTACACAGGTGTGGAAACACTGAAATGTAAGGAAAAAGAATGTCCAAGTCTCGATGAGCTGGGATATTACAAATAAGATTGAAAAATATGGGAAAATATTGGATATTGTAGTGTCTCGACAAACATTTTCTGTGGTTTTAGGTCTTTGTCATCTCTCATACTCTGATAAAACTAGTTCATGAGGCAGAGGATAGCACAGGTGAAATAGCTGAGATGAGATAAGGGAAGATTTGGATTTGCTTCTTGCTGATGTTGACTATATATGTCGTCACATGTAGACAAACTGGTTCTTTGGTTGAAAGTAGCTCATGCTATTATCTATATGACACCATATGGCAAAACGTGACATGCAAATTTCAAAGAGGACATGATGAGTAAATTGCAGGTTGTGTTCAGGTCCTAAAAACTCTTGGAAGGCTTTGAATTTTACCCCAACTCCAGGTTTAAAAGACTTTGAATACTGTTAGATGCAGCCCTCAAAACTTGAATGGCCTTGAAAATGTGAGCGGTTCCTGTTTTATTTCTAGAAACAAATCGGCACATCTTGCCTCACATTGCTCCCTGGTAGTGAGGAGGTACAGTGTGTAATAGGTAGAAGTCAGGGAAGCTAACTTTGGACTCAAAAGTGCAAATCGCACGCAAGCAGACGTAGGTGTGAACTCTCTCCAAAAAGCCCCAGCTGATCCAGTGGAATGTGTGGATGTGAAAGTGTCTTGTCACCCTCTCTCCTTCTGCACACTGTTACTGGGAATACAAACATGCTCTTGTTCATTTTACCTGGTAAAATAAATGTTCAGATGTATGTGACTCATTTTTCTCTCTTTCTAGCTGGTGCTGACTGTGGGTCTGTTGGCGGTTGTGGTCTATCTCTACACTGTGGTGGCTTTCAACTTCTTCAGGAAGTTCTACAACAAGAGCGAGGACGAGGACGAGCCCGATATGAAGTGCGATGACATGATGACCGTACGTCTGACCGTCTCCCACTATCCTCTTGATGAAAACTGAAAGAAAATCGCCAAGGGCTTCTTTTTAAGAAGTGAAAAAAAATAGAGGAATGTAAAAAGCCTGTGACAGTCACTGAAGGCCAAATGAAATGCAACTGAAAAAGATTTCTAAGGTCACACTTTGGATGGGCGACTAAAACATTTTATCCTCATCTGGGTATGCAGACAGAAGACTACAGGGCTGAGCAGAAAACACCTTTCATTAGTAAACTTTCAGATCTTTTTTTCAAATCAGAAATATGTGCCTTGGTTATGATTTTAAGAATTGCCCCTTTTTAAACTGTTCATCTGCTGTTGTCACACAGTGAAAACCGGCAGTCGCCACATTTCATTCCAGTTTATTCTCCTGCCTTCCAAACATCTTATGGATAGTTCCGGTACTTAGTCTGCTGCAGCCATCATTATTCATTGTACTCATTTGACTTAAAAAGACCATACATTGTGTTAGCAGACTCAGAACAGCTGTGAGTCATGATGCAAAGCTCACCTTTTGTTTCTTTGTAGTGCTATATGTTCCACATGTACGTGGGTGTGAGAGCCGGAGGTGGGATCGGCGATGAGTTGGAGGACCCAGCCGGAGACCCTTACGAGCTCTACCGTATCCTCTTCGACATCACCTTCTTCTTCTTCGTCATCGTCATCCTGCTGGCCATCATTCAGGGTGCGTCGTCTTGATTTTCTCACATCAGCACTGATGTTCAGCGGCGTGCAGCATAGATTTGATTTTTATTATGCCGGAATGGCCAATTACTCTCACTAAGGCACGTGCCATGTTCTTGCAGTATACCAGTCACATTCTCTCTTCCCACTGGGTGTCACTTAATCCCAGAACAAAAAAAATCTCCATTCATTATCAGATACACATTGTCTTCCTGTCATGCCTACTATTATGTTTATTATGCAACATCATTTTGATAACTCTATTATGAGGTTTAGTATTGTTCAGTGTTCCTCTGACAGAGTGCTGCAACCCCCTACAGGTTTGATCATTGATGCCTTTGGTGAGCTGAGAGACCAGCAGGAGCAGGTGAAGGAGGACATGGAGGTAAGACTCGAGTCCAGACAGGACTGACTATGTGTGAGTGAGACGTCTGTTCATTTTGTCATCTAGACAAAATGAATAGAGGAGATATAGAGTAGATTTGCACCTTTTGTTAAAGCAGTTACTTGTGGCATTTCAGCATCAATAAATCATTAGCTCATTTGTTTGAAAGCAGAGGTTTAACATTTTACATTGAGCGACACCAGGTCAGGTTGAGCAGGAAATCTGTTGGGTTGTCTACATGGAAAAAACAGGAAGAGGGCGCTGTTCTCCTAGTACTAACAGAACTGAAGCGCTCACATTTTGACACAAACGCAAATGGCGGAAGTTAAAATCACTCCCCTCATGTTTCTTGTTCAACAAAAGAAAAAAGGAAAGTTTTAACAAAGAAGGAACATCCTCTTCTTTAAATTACAGAGAAATGTGACCTAAGCACCAGGACTAACAACCCCACTGGTGTGAGACAGAGACATCATCTTGACCATGGTCTCATGTGTTTAATTATAGCTAGGTGTCACAATGAATTTGACAATATTAAGTTGATGTTTAAAAATGCTATACATCACATGGATTTGGGAGAAGAATTAACCTTGACTCCCCTTATGGAATGAAGACAAATCTCTCTCTGATAGGAAACACAACAAAAAATAGCTACAAATACAGCATGAATGTGGGAGCTTTCTGTCATCTGACTTACTGTGTATCACAATGTCATCAACTCTCTTGCTCTTTCAGACCAAATGCTTCATCTGCAGCATTGGGAATGACTACTTTGATCGAACGCCTCATGGGTTTGAAACCCACACCCTGCAAGAGCACAACCTAGCTAACTACCTGTGAGTGCAGCAACACATACAGCTTCCTCTGATATACAGCGTCAACATTTTGTGTCAATAAACATTTATTCCTCTGTGCAGGTTCTTCCTGATGTACCTGATTAACAAGGATGAGACTGAACACACGGGTCAGGTACGTGACACAAGACTTTCAAAATCAATAACTGAGCCTGGACTCTCTTCTCTTTGTAGCATATTGCTCTCCAGAGAGATCCTGGATGTCTTAACATCCTGTATTCTCATGCCTGTGCTGTAACAAATTGAAGACAGCAAAGGAAAAACAATACCTGTACACTGCCTCTGGCTCCCAAGAGGCTTCACTTATGCAACATACCAAGTGGGTTGAAGTGTTGCACAAGTAAAGCTTTGCAGGATCAAGAACCAGTGCGTGGGCATTTTGTTTTTCTTTTGCCTTTGTTCAATTTTGTCTTTAGTTTTTGTCATGCACCTGAGATCTTAGTTCCGTTTGGGATGTGCATTCATGGTTTTCTGTCTGGAAATTAACAAGGGGGAAAGGCTGTCTCAACCTTTCAGCTCCGTCAAAGTGCAGAAATCAATACGCATCAAATTCAGCTACTCTTGGAAAATAATTGACAAAGTTTTAACAAAACAAATGGTTTTAGTGTTTCAGTATTTCCCTGGAAACAAAGAAAAACCTTTTGGATCTTTTATTTTAAAAGACTTTACTCAAATGAAATGAATGAGGACTTTTAGAGGTTTGCTTCAGATAAATCCTCCCTCAATGTTGACATCTGTTTAGTCTGCCATTTTGGATGTCGCTAAATATATTAAGTGCTGACTGTAACCCTGACAAGTGCTATTGCAGCCACAACACATTGCTTTATAACGTTAAAGCTTTGAAAATTGTTCTCCAAGAGACACTGAATTTAATGGGATTTTTTTCCATTCACACAATTAAACCAGCTTTCGACCTCAATGTTGTTCTTGCCTCCCTCCTTCAGGAGTCCTACGTGTGGAAGATGTACCAGGAGAGATGCTGGGACTTCTTCCCCGCTGGCGACTGCTTCCGTAAGCAATATGAGGACCAGTTGGGTTAGAGAGGGCAGAGCTGCCCAGCACCCCGAACACCCTATCTACCTTCCTTCTATCTGAGAGAGACATTTCACTGACTTCACCCTCTGACAGATCCCAAACACTAGCTGGATTTTGCTCTGCTGCTGCTGCCACGGCGTTGAACAGCATAAAGTAAAACCATTCATTTTGAATTCTGATACGGTCAGCCACACAGAGAATACAATTTCAAGACTGACGGTTGGACATTGTATGTGTGCATCCAAGTCCTTTTCCTCGTTACCGAAAATAGTCACTTGCCACGACGCCTCTTTTATGCAAATGTTTTTTTTTCTTTTTTTGATTCTACTACACATTGCCTTTTCACTTGCTTAACCCCGACCTGTTGCACAATTTGTTGTGTGTAGACATTTGATACATGTGGAGGGTTACAGCATGACAAGTGAATGTCTGAATATGCACAAAGATTAATGCCAGGATGTTACTTTAACTTATTACCAAACAAATCGATTGGATGTGTGCTGCTGGTATTGATCATTACCGATCGCTAATGCTGATCCAGTTACATCAAATGAAATGAGTGAGACCTGATCTGCCTTTCAAATCTGGTTTAAATCTGCTGGATGAAATGGAGAATTGCTGAGGACGGTTCTTCCAGGACCATAGACGA
Organism: Holocentrus rufus; assembly: GCA_900302615.1. Lineage (NCBI taxonomy): Eukaryota > Metazoa > Chordata > Actinopteri > Holocentriformes > Holocentridae > Holocentrus > Holocentrus rufus. The sequence continues at coordinate 4,917 of OMLF01036748.1, read as the reverse complement.
CTCACTTAGGTGTTTATCAAGTGCCGATGTGCCTTATGAGAAACTATGCAAAACCATTTTTTGTCCCTCCTGACACACTGTACTGCTCTAGTTCTGGATTAGTTACAAACAGATTTAGCTTAAGTTAGTTTTGTGGCTTTTAAGTATAAAAAAAGAGAATACATTTCTTGTATAAAATCTAGATGATTCTTGTGTAAATGTTGCTTAGTTTGGTTTTGTTTTCAAGCTGTGGTGTCCTGCCCACCTGTACTTCTTTCCACAGTAGAGAAGAAACCCACAAGCTGAAAAAAAAAACTTAGTTCAAGAATTTATTGAACACTTAGGACAAAATGGTTAACTGCTATTGTATGGCCATTTGTATGTACGTAGTAGCTTTGGTAAACAGCATTTCTTTTGACAAGGGGGAGGAAATGAATAAAGTAATCGATGCAATAAATGAACTGTGTTGTCCATGGCCTGTTGCATCTGCCTATCAAAACCCTTGTAACAGTGACACTCCAGCGGTGTGTAACTTTCAAAGTCACAAGGAACAGAGAATTATTTCTCTGTGGCTCGTGAAGCATAGAAAGAACATTTTGACACCTTCTCACAAACTTCTGGTCCAAGACGTACAGTCCCATCTCCACACCTACAGACATTTTGTCCCCGATTCAGTCTAAAAGACTAGAAAAACTAGAAGGAAAGTAACTCTACTTTCCCCCTTTTCAAATCAGCAGAAAGTTGGGCCACAGTGAAACAATGAAAAATCCTACGATGAAGAAAGCCCTTTTTACTTAGTGTCAATCAAACAAGTCAGTTTTATAATTGACTGTCAGTCTGAATGTCTTTCACAGAGTCAGTGATGCAGTTCTGATGTATGAGTATGAGAAGGGACTGGAGGTAGCAGGGGAGGTGTAGAGGATTTAACTAATTCAAGGTTAAATCCAGAAGTAACTAAACTCTTTGTACAGAAATACTGCAGGATTTGGAGTCCAGACCGGTGCTGGATGGGTTTTTGGCTCTTGTATAACGCCAAACATTTCTCTTCCTCTTTTTAATGAACTTGTTCCCGACCTGTCTCTGTGACTGTCTGTGATGTTGATGGTTGGGTGTCAGGAGATCATGCTGTCAAGCCAGTCCTCCAGGTCCTCCTCTGTCACTTCCTGTCTTACTGGAGCAGCCTTAGGAGGCGCGACCTCCTTTTCCTCCACCTCTTCCATCTTCTCTTCAGTCACCACCGGAACCACCTCCTTTACTTCCCCAGGCACTGCGGATTAAAAGAACAAATCACTGGATGATTTTGACTCCGTCTTCATACAAGACATGAACTAAGAAGACTGATAAAATGAAACTCAAACACGGTGAAAAGCCCCAAAAGAAAAGAACGTTAACCTTCCTCTTAAAGAAATACTTCAATGTTTAGGGCAAAATACCTTTTTTCAAACTTACCCAGACTGAGACAAGATGTTTGATACCATTTTCACCTCTGTATGATGCTGGTTGAGTTCAATGGGTAGCATTTCGTGTTAGCTTAGCATAAAGAATTGAAATCTACAGGAGTCATTATGTCAAAGTGAAAAAAGTAAACCTTCAGCAACCCTGAAGCGGTCTTCAGCCACAGTGTATCTTGTATTTGAAATACACATCTTGGAATTAAAAAAAAAAAAAAAAAACTTATAACTTAGACAAAGCTAGACAGTGGCTAGATGATTACTACACAATACACTGTGTAAATAAGACAGCTTCAGAGTTACTGTAAGGTTCATTTTTTCCACTTTGACAGGGTGATGCTAAAGACTCCTATAGACTTCAAGTCTTTATGCTAAGCTAACATGAAATGCTAACCACTGGAACCAAACCAGTGATGAAAATAGTATCAAACATCTTGTGTCAGTCTGGGCAAATTGGAAAAATGATGTTTTGCCCAAAAGTATTCCTTTAAGAACATGGTGTTGAGGTTTCTAGATATACTCACAATTATCTGGAACTGTGCTCTCCTCGTCTGTGATACCGACAGACTGGTTTTCTGAAACATCTGGTTTCTGTAAATTGAGTAACTGGTCCAGCTCCTCGTCAACATCGTCCGCCGGTGGCTCGGCTGCACTAGAGGAAACCTGAGCGTCCGTTCCCGACACTGGCTTTGGAGCTGAGGACACGCCAACCCTGCTGTTGAGGCCTTTCGAAGCTGAGGGTGGAGGGGTCAAGAATGCCGTCTTCGCAATGTCCTGTTTGGGTGCCATAGTCATAGTGGGCAGCTCTACTGGTGTTGAGACCTGAAACATTCGGACCGATGTAAATGGCTGCAACGGGTATCCGACAAGCACCAACTGTCTAAAATGTCAACCACCACACCAGCTGTGAAGTTTTTGAGAAGAGTTAGCCTACCTGTACCAGCTCGGCCTCCAGGTTCAGTCTCTGGTGGAGAGGCACTTCTTGAAGGCACTGAGCCAACGCTGGAAGGTCCACAAACACCGGCGATATCTAGACAGGGACGAGTCATATGATGGTGTATAAACACAAGCGCGTAATATCTAAAAACAGCTGTTTGCAGTGGGAATCCATATCTTTGTGTTTGTGGACGTGCTGCATAAGGACAGGCGTATAGAGTTGTAATACTGACAGATAAAATCTGAACAAAGGACGTGAGTCTGCACACTGGAACAATGATCCTAATATTTCATCCTGACGTCATTGTTTTGTCCTCACCGGGTCGTGATCACGATCAGGCTCAGTGTGGAATCCTGTCATTTGTTCGGACTGCTGATTCTCAGTCAAGCATTTGTTAAATGTTTTTTGTTTTTATTTTTTGTATTTATACTATAACCTAGACACTGAGAATCTATCAAACAAAAAGAAATGAGAGTGAATGATCGAAACTGGGCAGATTAGGGATGTGCCGATTGATTGGACACCAATCAAAACCGGCAAATTTTATGCCAGATTGGCTCAGACTGGAACCAGCAGGTGTGTCTGACTATAAAGCTGATTGTATTAGCCGATCTGGCGTCAACTGCGGCTGCACTCACTAGTGAGATCAGAAGTGCATTCATTGAGAGTAACAGGGTTATGTTAACTTACACTGATTACTGAAAATCCCTGTATAAATGCACCCTTCAGGATTTGTTTTTATCAGGTCAGTTTTCTTATTTGCTCTTATTTTGCACATGTGCACTTTTTTTTCCATTTGGAGAAGCCATTTAATCAGCTTAGTGCTTTATATGTAGGCGACTAAGTTGTTTAGTAAAGAACAGGTACGTTTTTATTTATTTATTTACTTATTGGAGGTTGTTAATTATATCAAACTAAAGAAAATCAATATTGGCTGGGATCGGTATCGGCAGGTAAGGCTTTAAACAAAAAAATCGGCAATCGGAATCAGCCAGGAAAAATGTAATTGGTGCATCCTGAGGGCAGATAGCAGCATAGATTTACCTGATTGGCCGCTAATGACTCCATCTCCCAGTCCTTTTCCTCTGAAAACCGGAATTGAGTGAAAGAATCCCCTGGAGAAGAAATGCACAGAAACATGTGACATATCACTGCTGAAGTCACTTCTATTAAGTATTGCTGAGAAATACAAGCTTTCATTAGAGTTTTTCAGCCAAAACAACATATGTGCCCAACAGGTCATTCATGTCCTTTAAATACATAACGAACACGTCCAGGCTGTGTTTAACAGATCCAATTCCAATGCTCCCTGAAGCCAATCAATAGGCCTTTACGTCTAAAATGTCTGAAATGGAAAACCTCTGCTTCTCTTGAGCTGCAGGAAAGCGGTCAATAGGTCGGTATAAACTGATGATCAATATCAGAGCTAAAGCCACGCTGAGGATTTGACACTGCTTTGTTTTCAGACACCAATTAGCCGAACGCTTTTTGGCTTCAGCAAAGACACGGAGTTATATAATCAATAACCTCGCTTCAAATAGCACCACTGGCATAGGTTTCAGAGGCAGCCTACATGTTACATGCTTTCCAACTTTGAAAAGTGTGGTACATCCGTTTACATTTTTCAGTACTGGCTTCAGCTCATTAATCGCCTTTCAAAATGGAACGGATAACAAGGAAAAACCAAGCAATAGATTCAGTGGTTAAATCTGGCAACCCAAAAGTATCAAATTCAATATGAAAAGAGTGAGGTAGCTTTACTCGAAACACTTGAACGATTTGTCAAATATTCACATCGGTGTGAATATCTGACTGTTCCTTGTGGGCCACCGTAGCTGCTCTGTGACCAGAAAATGCTTTCCAGTGTGTCTGAGTGATAAGAATGGAGCAGTTTCTTGATTATAAAACAACCGAGCATTCAGCCTCAAGCAGTATGAAATGTTGGCACCTCACAGCCAGCAGTCTAAGACATCCACACACAAACCAAGAAAAAAAAAAAAAAAAAAAAACATCGGAGGAGTGGAAGATAGACCGTTTGGGGACAGGGTCTTCTGGCCTTCTGTAAGGCCTGCTGCCAGCGTTCAGCAGCACAGGAAAAGAAGTTAAAACAAATCTTAGTGGTGCAAACTGTTTACTTGCCAATATGCAAAGCAGATGTGTTATATCATAGTTCAAAAGGTATTTTATACTGCAGGCCAACAACACTGGTTGGGATCACAGCACACACATCCTGAGAGGCGAGCTGGTGTGGCAGGCAGCACTGAGGATAGTGCTGATTTAATCTGCGCTGTATGTGTGTGTGTAAGTGTGTGTGTGTGTGCGCACCCTAAAGGGGCGGAGTCCCAGTCAGAGGGCACAGCAGACAGCGGCCGGTCTGCCACGCACAGATGGGCCGGTCAGCGGGAGGCCGAGCCGAGGAGCTGCAGTCAGTCGCAGCCTCTCGCTTTGTCGCACTTGCCCTCCGCGCATTCTACGACTGACACAACGGCCTTTCAGCTGCGTGCCAGCTCCAGTTGCTCTTGATTGCTTTGCGCTACAGGAGAGGGAGGG
>OMLF01036745.1:7356-18115 GCA_900302615.1 Holocentrus rufus | reverse complement strand
GAGCCATTTGAGCTTGTGGGAATGGACCTCGTCAAGGTCACAGGTCAACAGAGGGTGGTAATCAGTACATTTGTGTAATGGTTGATTACTTACTACAAAATGGGCTGAGGCCTACGCTCTTAAAAGTAAGACAGCAGTGGAGCTCACCAGTGTATACTTGACATTGTATACAAATTTGGTGCACCCCAAAAACTGCTTGCAGACCAGGGTACAAAATTTAAAAATAAGGTAAATAATCAACAACAATCATGATAGGTTATCTTGGTTTGCTATTATATTTTTTTGTCTGTTTGCAATAAATTGAAGGTAAACAAGCAGCTTTATGAGATCCTGAGAAGCTTCTGTTCTTTGTACCACCCACAAACCAACGGGCTGGTGGAAACATTTAATGACAACATTCAAAGGCAAGTGGGTTTTTCTTTTTCCTTTTTGTTTTGTTTAGAGAAATGCATGATATTACTTGTTTCTGAAATCTGCGATAATTATCTGCCATGTTTGAGTTGCACATGAAACCTTACCACAAAATATAGCCCTTATTTCTTGCTTTTTGGGAGGGAGGGAGGCCATGGGCAGGAGGACAATTTTGAAACTGGGGACCATATTCTCAAAATGTAAGTGAACAAAATCGAAAGGGTGGAAAAATTGAGAGTGAGATGCTGAGGTCCTTTGTCATCACGTCTTACGAGGGGAAAAAACATGTCTCAAGGACTATCCATGGCAAACATTGACCAACTGAGTCAGTACCAGTACCAGAGGAGGGGATCCCTGCCAAATTTAGGAGAACCGAGCTCTTCTGGCTTCCCAGATCCTGGTCAAAACTCCCCCTGTTCCTTCGGTGAAACACTGGACCCACATGATGCACCCAGCACCCCTCCAATCGTCCATCCTCAGTACAGCTGTCCTGTGCCACCCACACTGGTATTTGTCTTCCATTTAATTTTGAACACTACATTTCATCGCAATATGCAACTTAAAAAGCTTCAACGTTTCCAATGTTTGGAATAATGCCAAGAGAGAGATTTTGTGGTACATAATAGGACTACATAAAGTCCTCTCAGCGGACCTCTGGAGCCTTGCCCCAGGGAACGAACTGGAGAGTGGGGTAGTATTTCTGCTTTAAGTAGCCTGTGCAGGTGCTGTCTGATCTGAATTAATAACTCAAACCTTTTGTAAATCATGCATTTGCATGCAGAAAATGGCTATACTTCATTGTTGCGCTAGGGAAGCACATGAGAAGATTCTTGTGATCAACACCTTTGAAATGACAGCCATATGGAATTGCACCTCCAGGGGTCTGAGAAATGTAAGAATTATTATAATGTTACAAAGATTGCATTTGGAATGTGTAACTAACAGTTTTAACAGTGGGAAAAATGGCTTATAGGCCAATATCATGTAATTTGTTGTGCTCATTGGAACTGTCTGCCACAATAGACACTGGAGTCTGGAAGTCTACTTTTGTAAATGTAAAAATGATGTACCACCTAAACGAATCTAAAGATTCAAGCCATTTTTTCAAGGGTCATGTACCCAAAGCAAAAACAAGGCCTGTTTGTTGACCCTCTTGGAGCCACCAATGACCAGATGAAAGCAAACTTAAAATGGTCAGCTACCTTTTTGTGTCATGAATAGTTTGTGACAACAAGCCAAAAACAAAACAGGAGAACATAAAGGAATTATGTTTTCATTGCAGAGCCTTCAATAGGAGCTGATTCAGTGATGGGAAGTGGACATGTGGGACTATTGGCCATCCCAGTCAGCAGGACGCCACGTTATCAGTCTGTTCATCCCCTACTTCAAAATTTACATGAATATTGACACTCTTTATTCAAGGTGGCTGAGCTGGTGCTGAAAGGGGAAGCTGTTAATTTCCCAGTCGACCTTCAAGGGGTCAACAGCATGAGGGCAGAAATTTACCAAAAAATAACTGATGGCTCAGGCATGGTGACTTATTAGCAATATTTAACCGGTAGATATACTGTGAGTTAGACGTTTTATTTAATGTCAGGCCTGTGCTAACCAAAATACAGATGAGGGCTATGTTGATTGGGTGAGAAAACATTTTTTTCTGTTTTTGCTTATGAACTTTAGTTTTATAAAAAGGGACAAACCTGGATCTTCTGTCAATTTAGTACAGATTGTATGCTTGTATGTGGTCCCACTGTAGCTCTGTGGGCAAACCATTGGTGACAAAGGCCTATATTTGCCCTGCCAGCTCTCTTGCAAAATAGGCCTAGCATACAGACTAGGTAAGTTTACCCCTTTACCATAAGCTCAAACAGACACTCTTCTATTCAATCAGTTGATCAACTGATATGTGAAAGTGTGCTTGTTTTCTTTCGTGCAGGCTAAATTCATGACATTGTAGATTCAGATTGAAATGACGCCTGACGTGGAAACAGCACTAACTAATAACAGCATTGTTATTGTTTTAAAGGCTGGTTGCGAGAGTCAGTGTTTGAATTCAAACCTTCGCTATTCACTTTAGCATCTGCATCTGAATATCTCTTAGATATCGATATTCTTAAGTGAACACCCTTCATGAGACGACTGATTGTTTGGTTGATTGGTCCCTGATTCCAGGGTGGTGCCCCGTCATTATTATTAATTTTAATAATAATATTTATTTATTTTGATAATTAATGATTATATGGGATAATCATTAATTATTGCCAATAACCAAATTTGCTTCCTCCTAAAGCCCAACAGCAGTGTTCCTTGCGTTGGATGTTTAACAAAGACCTTTTGCAACAGTAAACTCTCACATTTATACTTATTCAGCTCAACTAGCTGACAAGTAAAATCCACAGTGAATTAAGATCCAGCTTGTATTTCAGCACACAGATCCACATGGACACTTCAAAGATCACAAGTTGATGGGCGGAAAAAAACTACCTTATTTTTAAATGAATATAGCTCTTTGGTATGTAGCTTTGGAGGTTGCCTTGATTGACTTGGGCAGAGAAGTAACATTGAACTAATCCGATGAAAAGTTGGTAATGGCTGTGTAAAATGAATGTCACATTCTTTTCTCAAAGTTTACTTTGAAGGATATTATCATTGTATAGAAGCAGTGGGTTGGAGTTTCTGCTGTGAGGCTATCACCTGCGACACAAGGACATAACTTTTAAACAGAGTGAAAACATCTGTCAGACAGACCAGCTTATATGCCTGATTTTGTTTAAGATTCAAGCAGGCAAGGTTGAACTTTCTCCCAATGACTGTGGATAAAGTCTTTTTAAAGTACCACTTTGTATCACAGCTTGCTAATGTGAAAAATACCATTTGGCACCAAAGTTTGGTACCTATTCTCTAAGTGGCAACTGATTGGCTTGCTACTTAACTGCTTGCCACTGGTGACATAAACAGGCAGGCCTTCTTCTCTTGGATTGCTTAAAGAAACTTCCATGTCTGACACCTTGAATTTCATGAATCACTTATTACTGCATGATGTTAATTTGAAGGCTTTTTGGCTTGTTCTTAAACATGTTAAACTGCATTTTACCATAAATGCATACAAATGTGCTGGGATTTAATATTCCTGAATAGTTGTAATTGATGTCACCACCCATATGCACTATTCAGGATTAGTTTTACAGGGGGACATCAGGTAATTTCATGTATTACAGACGTCTTCAGGGATTTTCATCCTGTCCAAATTGACCACAGCCCTATTTGGACTTAATTAGTTTTCCAAACGATGTTTGAGTATTAACTTCCGATGTAGGATGGCTGTAATTTCATGTACCCGTTCGGACAGGATTAGATATTAATATTACAGAGATGGGAGTGGTTACCTCAAACTGTCAGTACAGTCACCTATCTCAGCAGCTAGTAGTGCTGCTATCTCACTGACCAGGCACCCTACTTTTCACCATTAGAGGTCAGACTTCACAGGTGTGGGTTTAGTTACTTTTTAAATTATTGAAGTACATGGGCAAAATGAAACACAACTTGTATTTTTTCCCCAATTCATTTTATATAGATTCACAATATTTGACAGTTAACTTCATTTATTCAGAGTAAGAGGTAATCCAATAAAATTCTAAGTCTGTCATTCTCAATACCTGAGAAAAAGTGCTAGAATATGTTGTCAGGCACGATGATCTTCTTACAACTGATGGAATATTATTGTTCTAAGTATTCGCTGCACATAGATGACTGCATAATGTAATCATACCATATGCAACATATAAGTGTCACCATATGTGTAATCAAACTGGCTCATCAAGATCAACTTCCTCTGTGACCTTCTTGACACACATGGACACCTTTAATGAGTGAAAGTGGGCTAATGCATTTGCAAATTAATCAGTGAAGGTAAGGCAGGAATGGGATATTCATGTTGTTATGTTTATAATGCATGCACAGAGGATTCCAACTCAGGCTTATAAAATTTAGTGAAATGGAATGGACATTGAATTCATTAGAAATTTACTCAACATTAATTAAATTATGAGACAATAGCACACATTGGATTATGAGAAAATAGCACAAATTGGACACATCATTTTCACCACATGGAGAAAGGCTAGCTTACTTTAAATATAAGTAGGTAAAACAACTTTGTTATGGTTCAGGCTGTGGTTACAGTTCAATTTATAGACGGTTTCCAAGTGTATGTATCAATATAAAAACAGGGCAGCGCTCTAACAGAGCACGCTCGCTCAGCAAAAACCTTCCTGGAATAAATACATGTAAAAATCTGAGGGAAAGCAAAAAATGCCAGGAAAAACAAAGCTTGCAAGTTGACAGTCCAAGTAAGTACTTCATCAAATTGTTCAGGATACCAGGGGTCAAAGCATTCAATAAAAACTCATCATATTTCATGGTGTTATTTATTCTCCTTCTCGTCTGCAGTAAAAATGGTCTGTATGCTACTTCTGTATGTCTGAGACTACATACTGTACAAGCCTGATGCATTGAACAGTATAAATAAAAAACATGCTGTATAATCTGAGGCAAATATGGATTATTTATGGTTTTGTGTGATTTTGATGGTGTGTAAAAGTAGATTGTAGGTACAAGATAGGGAGCCATGAGGCTCTGTATCCTCTGGTCAAATGTAGATGTGCATTTTTGTCACATTCGCAATATGTTGACAGGTTGTTTTTACAATATATAGGACGGAGTTGAGGTAGGTTTTTACTCAGGGAAATCTGAGAATATATGCAGACTTCCTCCTCAGGATGAACGGATGAATCAGTGAGTAATCCAGTGGGAGGACATGGGGATCACAGGGAGGACATACGTTAATTCTTACGCCATCTTTATTGGCGCCAATGGAATGCTTTGAACTGCACTGTGCCATTTAACACACCATCATTTTCTTCACAGATCAATGAAATGGTTCAAATGTAAGCCAGTCGGGGCTGTTTTGTGGGACCTGGTGGAAAAAAATATGACATTTGATATCCAAAACCATACAAATCAGAGCGCCTGATTGTGACTCAGTGTTAATGCCCCAAAAGACATGTTTCAATAGCTGCATGCACATCTCTTTCACATGCATTCATCTGTTTTGACTGAATTTTCCTGTTCATTTTTGAAAGTTCGATGGGCTTGAGATGCTTGAGATTCCTTTTTTTTGGTGTATCAAGCCTCAGGATTATTTGACTAGTGCAAAATAAGTCCTAACGTTTGGCATTTTAACTTTGACATACCATTGTTTTACATTTTGTTAATTTTGAGATAACAGTATAATTACCACAAATGAGACCATTGCTGATGGTTTCCGTGACTTCTATGCAGTCCATGCTGGGATCATTAAAAAATGCTACACATAACACCTTTAAAAGAGGATGAAATGAAGAAAAACTATCAAATATTGTGTGTGGGAAACCATGGGTACATGGCATGAAGATAAGAGGAACTGTACATTTTTTATGTACACCACTACCACAGAATAGCTGGAATAACAAGATGTGTAAAATGATTTGTTTTGAGATGATTATTTTCAGATAATATTCAGCTGTCTCTCACAATATGACTGCATCAATAAACTAACGTGGGCAATTACTGTAGGTGTTCATCAGTTGGAACATTATTTTAATCATAAAACCTCAAATTAAAACTCACTTCTTTTCAGACCACTGGAGCATTGCAGACAAGAGTACATTTGGGCCTAATGGTGGTCTTGAGGTGCAGATATTCTCCTCAAATTTAATAATAAAGCAAAACTACATTAATCAGTATGCTGTATCGTCTCAGGAACACACAGGTTCACCTTGTAAAAGATACTTGCAAGCTGCAAGGACACCTCAGAACAGCTAAGCCTCATGTACACTGTCAGTTTTCACAATATTTTTCTGTCTGGGTCTCAATCAGGGCTCCTAAGGACAAGCAGTGTCTGTCTGAGATAAGGCTATAAACAAAGAATCCACCAGAAGAGGTAGGCTATAGAGTAGGAAAATGTGTACATTACACTGGTTTTCGAAAAGAATGTCGACAGTCACATCACCATGTATGTTTTTATTATGCATTTTAATGCAGTCTTACAATAAATGTTGTTCTTTTGACCTTACTCAAAAGTACTGTCATATTTTTTTTTTGTAGCTATGCTAGCACAACAATGTTGTTAATCTGAATGGTTCGTATTAAAATTAGTGTAAGCCTTAAGAAATGTCTTTTGTGGCTACCAAATGTGACTAAAAGCTGCCTAAAATGTAATGACTTTTTGCTGACTAAAACTGGACTGAAATGTTTGGAGTTTTCGTTGACTAAAACCAGATTAAAACTGAGGATAAAAATGACTAAAATCTAGCTAAAAATAATAAACATTTAATCAACATTCTAAAAGACTTAATCTAAAATGAAATATATAAGAGCTGCCAAAATTAACACTGTGGGATCATTTAAATTGTTTTTTCCTGTCCAGCTGCTCCATTGAAAAAAAGGTTTGCTTTGAGGAGTTAAGGTTGAAAAGCCATTGAAACCCCACCGTATGTATTTTCAGTTATAAAGATCAGAAAAGGATGACTTACATTTTCTTTGAAAGCTCAAGAACTGAACTGTAATAGCATCCTTACATGAACCATATCTAACATCGTACAGTGCCTAAGTATTCTGATTCTGAAGTCCAGCCATTAAGTCTGATAATCACACGGCTACATTGAATACTCAATTCTGATTGATCAACTAAGGCAGCGGTCTCCAACCTTTTTTGCACCTGGGTGCGGTTTAATGTAAGGCATTGTTTTCATGGACCGGCCTTCAAGGTGTGGCAGATAAATACAGCAAAAATAAAATGACACGACCGGCATAAAAACAAATGTTTCATGCATGAAAAATACAACTCACGCCTTTTCCACTTTGCAAAGAAGCTCTTCAAAGACGTTTGTTTTATACTCCTTTTCGCTAGTTTGCGGGCTTATTTTGAACGTATCACATGACCGAGACAAGCGTCTTGATGTTTCAAGAGGCACAGACGGATGTAAAGTGGGAGAGAATGCGAAGTCAAAATAAAACATCGTTCAGACTCTAATAATCAATACAACGGAAATGATATAAATTATTTATTCTTTCTCTGCGGCCCAGTAACAAATGACACACGGACCAGTACCGGGCCGCGGCCCGGTACTGGTCCAACCACTGGGCCTGTACCTGCTCACTCCAAATTAAGGGGCTTCATTAAGTGTTGCTATTATGTGTTGTAATATAATGTTAGCAAGCTAGCTACGTATATACATACATACATGAGTTCAGTTGTTGACTCACGAGAGTCAAAAACTCCACCACAGACGGGGAAAAGTAAAGCAACTTTCCTCCAGTCCAGGTAACAGCAGTGAGTGAGTGCCTCTTCTAGCTAGCTCGCTGTCTGTCGTAAGCTAACTGAGCTACTTGGCAACCTTGGAACACAACAACATCACCCAACCTTGAAAGGAACTTTGATGTAATTCCTTTGCTTTTACTTCTGACATTGGTACAGAGGCAGATCTACAAGCTGTGTGATAAGCAGGATAATCTACTCTGAGGTGGTCTTAGATTGCAAAATGATAACCTCTGTGGAGGTCATTATTTTTCAACAGTAGACCATGTCGTCAGGGGTTATCCCTTCCAGGATCTAGGTGAGGGAGCTGGTCTTAGCTTTATTAGAAAGAAAGACAAATTTTAAAGTTTAAAATGGTTTCACTACTGCTGAATATAGTCTAAATAAATGGCTACATCGTCTGTATTGTTTATTTTTGCAAAAAATAACTTGAGATATGAAAAATGAGCTGTAAATTAATTTCAAGAGTAAATACAGTAGAATTAATTCATCATGTATTTATAATTATATGTACAGAAATGTGCCAAGAGGCTGAAATTCAAAGCATTGTGGTCTCTAGGGACCCAGCTGCTGTTTGTCAAATACAGAGTTAAATGTGCTGATAAAAATTAAAGTTGCTCTCAATTTGAATATTTCTCTCCATATGCCAACATAACGGTCTAACTCTATGCATTTCGCTTTTGCTATTCAGTTTAATTGCTGATTGCCCTCCATTCCACCACTAATAGGAAAAAGACGGAATGAACATTGGGATTCAGCGTTTCAGCAGCCAGGCCCAATAGGATTAGGCTGTTGCTCTATCAGTGTTTTCTTATCAACAAGCGCTGACTTTATTTACTCCATTTTTGCTGACAACTGCTTATGTTCTGCTCATCATAAACTTCTCTCTAGTTATGATCTCTTTCTTTAAAAGACACCCTCAGCAATCCACGGTTCGCTCAAAGAAAATGGTGGGGTAATGTAATTTCTTACTGCATTGGCTTGATGCTATGTTGAAGCAAGTGAAGTGTAACGGCTTCTCTATTCATTTCCATCCCCTGTAACACAGTTTGTTGGACTGTAAAAGCGGTGAAAATAATGCAGGTTCCTCATTGTGACATAGCAACCTGCACCCACTCAGGCCCACAGATGTTCAGCATCAATATATTTTCCCATGATATTTTCAGCAAGAAGTAATTAGGTACTTGAGAAGAGGCAGAGCATCTAATAATTAGTTGTTTTGAAGAACATCACGTTCCATCAAGCACACATTATTTTGTCACATTACACCATGCATCATCAACTTTGAGGTGTTGATTTCCCCTTGCCGGAAATCGCTTTTGCATTTTAACCTGTGGAGTTTTCCCATGAGAAGACAAACTTGTTCCAATCTAATTTTCACCTCAAAACACATATTTTAGCTTTTACTTATGCATGCAAGAAAAGCTGGCTGAGCTCCCTTATTTTTGTGAATGTTTTCTAGAACCCTGAGGGTTGATTCAGGTAAGGTCCGTTTAGCCTCAACTGACAAAAAACTCCAAAGGGACAAGAGACAAAAGATCCTATGTTTTCTTTCAGGTAACTTATTACCTTCTTTATTGTAAAGATTTTATTGTAAAGACACACTCCAGACACCCGAATTTAACTTGGACAGCCCACATTGTCATGTAGGTTGACAAGACGGCTGGATGTTACATAAATATCTTGTGGAATGCTGCTCTAATTAGCCAGCCTTTACCCCCCTTTTTAGCTGAGACCAGCAGCTCTATAGCTTGCTCTGTCGGTTGGTCCACAAATATTGTCCCATGCTTTGGCACGGTTTTCGCTCCAGGAGGCTCAAATTTGGCATAGAGGTCAACGTTGTGTGTGTTTGCAGTGGCACAAAAAGGGGGTATGCACTATATGCGGCGCATAGGGGTGCCACACTAGAGGGGGCGCTAAAGCGATGCGGGGGTAATTATTTCACTTGTTATTTAATTCTTCAGTGAAAATTTCCTCATTTAAAATTGAAGCAAATCATCTCTGAAAGTTGGGTTATTATGGTTTAAAATAAACTTGAGCAACTGCGGAGAGACTTATTCTTTGAAGTGCATCCCATGGTGGACTTTATTACAATGAATGACACTGAAATCCTGAAATGGCTCTTTGAGGATGAAATTTTTAGTTTAGCAGATTATTTGGAAAAAGCATGTAATTTAAGGAAATCTTATTTATACAGTGTAAGATAGACTGGCATTATGTCTAAAATGTTTTGGTGTGCAACACAGGTCCTCAACTTGTATCTTATTATCGTTATGTTGTATTGGTGTCTTATAATCCCATGTGGGATGGGCCACTGAATGGCATGACACAATAATAAAAATAAATAAACAAACTATTCCATTCCTTTAGTTTCTTACTCTATGCTTCATTTGTGTGCAGTTTTGGCAGTGACCTTCACTGTTCTTGGCCAAGACATTTTCATATAGAAATTAAATAAATTGTTAGTCTCTTGGACTGCAAACATTCAAGATGATTAGAAGAATCAGTCTCATACATGCGCTGGTTCATCAAAATCCGAGTACGACAGTGAGTTGTTCAGATTTTATGAGCCCCCGGCCTAAAATATCAAATTTTATAGCTCAATCTCCACTGCTCACAGTGCTTCTAGACAAATTCTCTGTTTATAGCTTTACCAAGTCTGTGCAAGTTGCAAATGACAGCATAGACGATCCATCACCACAAGGCTTTGTATACTATATGATACGCGTCATTACACACAACATTTTCATGGCAAACATCTTCCCAGACCTATTATTGATTGGAAGTCACTGCATGTCCATCATCTGAATCATTTATCAAGTTGGCATTTGCAAATTGCAAGGCCATGGACAACAGATAATGCCAAGTTGATTTGTCTGTCCAGAAACAAAAGAAAATTATTTCCTAAAATGTGCCTAAAATGTCTGAGAAGCAATAAGACGAAATAAGTAAATCTTGAGTGCTAGTTAATAAGAATTTTTTTCCCAGCTA
>OMLF01036744.1:0-14687 GCA_900302615.1 Holocentrus rufus | reverse complement strand
GTTGAATCACTCTTCATATCATACCAATCAGCATTTAAAATTAAAACTATAACCGATCAACACATATGTTCAGTGGTTATAGTTCCTACCATCTGTAGTTCCTTCCATCCTACTTCTCCTAAAACTACCTTTGTTTTTTATTTCTTTTTAAATAAATTCCACATGATACATTGTGTACATAATACAGCTTCAGAGCTGCTGTAGGATTTATTTCTTTCACTTTGACAGAGCAAGGCTAATGACCCCTGTAGACTTCAAGTCTTGCTAAGCTAACACAATGCTCACCATAGGAATTGAACCAGTGGACATACAGAGGTGAAAATGGTATCCAACATCTTGACTCTGTCTGGGTAAATCAGGAAAAGACTATTTTGCCCAAAACACTGGAATATTCCTTTAAGGCCGTGAAAATGAATGGCAGTGAATTTGGAACTCCAGCAACCCACAGCAACAGCAAGGATGACAACAGATAACCGAGGTGCTATAGTAGCTGATACACTTTATGTACATATTTACACAGGGGTAAAGCAACTGAAAACCCCTTCAAAGTTGCAGGCCAGTGGTTGTGAAGCACTGACACTGAGCAAAATCAAAACACCAATGATGGGCACTGTGCCAGCAGAACACTAGTGGGCATCACCAATCATCAACAAACAGATCAAAGATTTGTGAATATTATATCATGGTGCTTAAGACAGCAAATAAATCCTCTGGCCAAACAAAATGGCATCAATCAAAATACAGAGCATTACTCTCTGAAAACCGTTGGGGTGGGGTCCGTGTTTTAGACATTGTTCTGAGGTCTCATATTTATCATTACAACGCAAATTTAGTCTTTACAAACTGCTCCACACTGTCTCCCATGGTGCCTATGGGAACACAAAGGACTAACCAGTGAGACATTTGTCTAAGTTCTCATTTCTGAAACTTGATATTTTATCTAAGAAGTGCTGCACAGTGGACTGGATGTACACCAAAAGGGAAGAGTGGAACCCAGTGATTTCTAAGAAGTCGGTATTTGTTCCAAGTCTCGTTCTACTAAGCATGCCTGTCTGCCGGTGAGCGAGGAAACATGAAGATACTCAATCTTGGCATGTAGTTTGAAGCGGTGTTCTCTCCTACGCAAACCGAGAAACAGTTCATATTGGGGCTGTCACAGAGAAAAGATAAAGCTGGGAGATCTCGTTGAGTCAAATGCTGTGGACAATCATGGAATCCTGTTGCAGTGCTTTACTCTGGTCTGCCTATAGAGAACAGAACATCAGGTAATTATGTTCCATTGTACTCATCAGTAAAATTGATAGTCTTACTTTGTACATAAAGTATTAAGGTAGAGACTTGTCTTACTTCAACAGCCAAATATGGAACCATAATATATTTTGTCTAAACTCACCAATATTCAGTCAAAATTCTGTAAGGGTACAACATGTTCCAAAGCAACAATTAATAAACAAACTAATTTTTGCAGTTACTGTGGTGAAAAATGGCCATATGTTTATTTAATTAGAATATTACTTCCTGTGCTGTGTTACTTCCATTCCAGGCCTGCAGAGCAGAAGTGAACCGATCCAGAACCAAAAACAAGGAGTGCAAGGGTCACACTTGTATTCCTCTAACAATCCTTCATTAGATGTGACCTCAACCCCTTCATGCCAACTCCTCTTCAGATTTGCCCTCCCATGTTATTTCCTCACACCTTCCACTCCAAGCCCAGCTAATATTCAACTGCTGAAATTTTTTGGACTACAATGCAAGGATATTATCCTACACCAGATTCTTATTTATTCAATACTAAGACAAGAAGTATGAATAATATTTACAGAAATGTTGCCCAGACACCTAGTGAAAATAAAACGCTGGATAGCTTTTATTACCACACATACATTTTTTTTTTCATAATGCAAACACCTCCAAATCACACAAAACAGTAACACCTCAAGGTACATCAGTGTAAGTCACAACTCAAGCTCTGGACAAAACAGGAAAAACATAATAATACAAACCCTTAGATGAAAAGGGGTTTGTTATCTCAGTAAGATGAACAGGTGTGTCAAGGATCTACAGTAAAGAGGGCTCAACCTAACACGTTCAAACGCTGTAATGATAAAACACTTTTGAACTCAAGAAGTCACAAACGGGCACTAGTGGAATACCTTCAGCTCTGTGGAAGAGAACTACAGATCTAAGATTGTACTGCAACTGTTTCTTCAGCACCTTACATGACTTCGATCACAAAAATGGACCAAGTTTTGAGGGAGCCATTGTGGACATGAACTACCAGGTAGAAACAGGTGTTATTAATGACATTGATGAAGGTTCTGTTCCGTTTAAGTGTAGCAGAGTCTTTCTGGTCAGCCAGCATGAACAGTAGCAGGAGTCTGGATCTATGGAACCGTAATGTCATTAGCAACACCTATGTTTACCTGCTATTAGTGTCAAAATGGATGCTGTGAAAAAGGTCTATTAATGTCATGATTATGTAAACAAATGTCAAATTGCACAAAAACTATTCACGGTCACAAAAAGCTGATAATATAACTACTTACACAAAACTATACAATAACTATAACAAATGGGATTTTTTTGGTACAGGACAATGAGCTGAAATAAATGCATGGATTGCAAACTGGCGAACCCATGCTGATAAAGAAATGAGCAAAGGATCAAAGCACTATAGGACTGGGAACAAATATGGTTGAGAAAACAGGTAGGGCATGTCTCCAGTTATTGCAGTGTGATACAGTACTTGAATGACAGGACAATTACTTTCACCACCAACTGATCTGACAGTGTTGAAGAAAAGCCATTTAGCCCTATTCTGGGGATAACAGTGCAAAAGGCATGGGTTTTGTTCGGAGAAAAGCTATTCTTACACACACACAGTACTCGTTTTACCAAGTGTGTTGTCAAGTATATCAGAATCTTGTACCTAATTGAACTCAAATGGAAAAATCAATGACTCAGGGTATGTGGGAAAATAAAGATACGTGCGTAGATTATATTGCCACAAGCATTCCCATAGTTTCTATATAACTTATGAAAGTTAAGTTTTTCCAAAGCACCCCAAGCACAAACAAGCTAAAGTCCAGCATTTCACACTGTAATGCATTTTCATAACCAGTCTCACTCTTCAAGGTACTATGAGTACATCAACAAGTCTGTTCAGTTACAGCTGGGGAGAAATGACAAGACTACCTTGGTTTGCAGGCTAAACTAGTAGCTTCAGGGGATAAACACAAGGCCTAGCCTCCTGTGCAAGAGTCAATGAGGTTAGTGTAAAAATGGCTTTCAAGTGGGTCTTCCATTTCAACATGTGTTACCTGTTCAGTGCCTCATCATGGCTCGGACGGACATTTGCAGAGAATGGCACAGACCTGGCCGAAATCCAGGTATTGAAAAATCTTCGCTTAGTTTTGCATTCAAAGTCTGACACTATCCACATCTTTTAGAACTAATGGTAGTACAAACTAATCAAAAGTATAAATAGCGTGAAAAAAAATCCCTTTTCTACCAATTCAAGGATAAAAGCTTACCTTTTATAAATTCCACCAATGGGAGAGAACTGGAGATTGGGGTAAGAGGGTAATTTCAAAATCAATAAAATGTTACAAGAAAATTAATTTACAAATTTTACTTTAAAGGTTTTACTGTATAGTTTTCCAAAAGACCAAACAACTTAATATCTTCCTCACAATGGAAAATGCAAGCCCTCTGTTTTGGAGCATGTGCCTCCAAATTTCACCATGAAAAGCCCTTTCATCTTCTAAATGTCCATCTAAAGTTGTTCCCTTCGCTTCAGCTTCATAAATTTGACAGTATCACAGTTGTGCTCACCTGACTGAGGTTTCTGCACAGATTAAATTTCTATGGGGAAACAGGGCATGAAAATTAAACATGAGTGTTGAGAGTTTTCTTACTGACAAAGTACTGCAGCAATGTTCTGGACAAAGCATTGCCAACAATAAAGAAATCCAAAGAGTAAAATGTACAACGCTGAAGAATTTGATCAGTCACAAAAGCAAGGAAATGAACCAATGGAGGAAGTGAACCAACTCTCAAAGATACAAAATTTCACTTCAAGTAAAAGTGAGTAGGGCCCTGAGAAAAATGATGAAGCCTAAACTGGGTTCATACAGAGACTGAGTAATAATTTAACAATTTGACTTTGGTTGCAGAGGCAACACAATGTAGGCAGGGTTCTCGGCCTATTCAACAGTGCAAGAAGTGTGAGACTAACTCTTGGTAAAGGAGGCACAGAATTTGATTCAATGTTCATATTCCTGAATGGCAGTAGAGTAACAGACACAAAACCAAACATGAGCAATAATTCACAATTATTAATCATACAGTTGCAGTGTGCTCGACCACCCTCACATACTGTACCTTTTCTCTCGCTTAAGTTATGCACAAGTATGAAGTACTCAACTGTCACAGTAATGACTTTGGACTATTTTCCTAGCTGTGGAAGATCAAGAAGAGCCGGCTCAGGATCACAAACTCCAGGTAAGAATCGTGATCCTGGACTCACCAGTTCAAACCGTTGGGTCATGCAGAAGTCCTGGGTTGGTACAGTGAGACTTTGACTCAGGTCAAGCACACTGGATCCCTTAAGAATTTCTCCCAGACATATTAATGGCTTGCTGCTAAGAAAGGAAGGGTTTGGCTGGACGATAAGCCTGTCAGCACAAGTCCAGAAGCCACAAGAAGATGATCTTGCTTGGTCTTTGGATATAGAGGACATGGCTTTTCCAATACTGCTCCAATATAGTGTTTTTGGGGTAACAACACTTCTTCCACACACCTGAGCGTCGGTAAATCCAAGTCATACTCTAGGGTACACAAACGCAAATTCAAACAGACAATTCCATAAAGTCAAATAAGCGTTGTGTTTCCCTTTCATGTTTGCCCTTGATATCCTGTTTGTGCGAAAACAGCAGATTCCTCCAAAATGGCTGCCTGCAGAGTCCTGCAGGGTGAGGACAGTTCACATAAGGGGCATATCTATGGGCAGTTGGTCCAGGTCGACAGAAGAGAAGAGGTCAGTGATGCCCTCGTCCTCGCCCAGGCTCAGGAGATAGTCCTCTCCTCCGAGAGAAAGGGACAGAGGTGGGGTGAGGGCGACGAATGTCTGTTGGTCTTCGGATGGTGGCTGGAGCGAGGTAAGGGACATGGGCACGGGGGAGACGGGGGTTACAGTAACCGGTGTTGAGCGCTGCATTAGCCCAGAGAGTGGGCTGGAGAAACCGTTATTGCCAGGAGAGTAACTAGCACCATCTGGAAAGAAAGGGGGGAGGAGGGGTGCAGGGGACGAATGAAGAAGACGACAAGGGGAAACAAAGAGACGATCAATGTGGGCAGGAAAGCCCAAAGTAAAGCTGAGACACTGATCTAATGTTGGGTTAGACTCATATATACCCACAGAGTTCGTACAAGCTCCCGGAAGTAAAATCCAAGCCCTTTTCAAGTACTTTCAAGGCACTTAAACCTAAATTTCAAGACTCTCAAAGACTGTTTCTAATATAAATTGTTTCTGTGAAAAATAAAGTTTACAGAATCCCTTTATATTCACAACAATCGATGTATATTGTCACTGTTTATTTTTTAACAGATGTTCATATTAACTTTGATTATGATTATTTAACACTTGCTGATTTCTAGACTTCCAGATTATGTTGAAAATCGGGCATTTTTCAAGGAGTACATCTGTATTCAGACATATTCCTCACCTTGAAAACAACAAATTTTCAAAACTTTATTTTTGTCCTGTACCCATACGGAGAATGCAGCTGTGTGAACTGAAGAACTTTGCGAACTAATTGTTGGAGGTTTGTGCTCTACCAAATGCTTTATAGATTGTAATGCAGTTCAAAGCAGGAGCAATGTCTATATAAAGAATGATTGGTTTAATATAAAGGGTCTATTAAGAAGGTTTCTGCAAATTTCAAAAAGCTATATTTAAGACTCTTTAAGACCTTTTAATACCATTATGAATGCAATTTAAGATCTATTTCAGGTCCACACTGGCAAAAAGTATAAAGAATACCTGTCCAGAGGTTTCTTACAAGGCATTGTAGAAGTCAGTGTTGTTGGTGCAGAATGGGTTGTGTTGGGAATGTTCTCTCACATAAATTCTGACCAGGCTACACAGTTTTCATTAGTGGTAATTGGTTCCATGTTGGTTTCGTTTTGCAGTTTTGTTACAGTCTGATCAATACAATTCTTTCCCAAAAACACATTTTAAAGCGAGAGTGAGGTTAATGCAAAAGTAAAATTAACTTCAAAATCCAATCAGATTTAAAGATCTATTTTTTAGGACATTTTAAGGCCTAAAACTCAGATGAATGGAGTTTAGACTTTAAGACTTTTAAAGGACCCGCGGAAACCCTGTATTAAGATGCTACATTGACACTGTGACATTTTTCATTAACGGAGGACAGTTAATGTGATGGACAGTCCAATTAGACAATAGATCCACAGGCCTCCCCTCAAGATCTTGTAGAAAGGGGCGGTGTTATAGTAAGATTTTTGCTGTTTAGTGTGGAATTGTATGCTGTAATTTGGGGAGACGCAACACTGCTGAGGACAACCCCTTTTACATTCTCATTAATGATAATTTCTCGTGAATGAAAATACAGTGATATTCAAACTACTCTTCATTTCATTGCTGGGGGACCCTTCTTAAACCCTTTCTTGGCCCCGTACCCCAATCTGAGACACTACCGCTCTACAAAGCCAAATAAAACTGAACACACTTGTGACCTGCAGCCAATGCATACAAGTCCTCTTTTCTTGTTGAAAACACTGGACAAGAAAATCATGCTGGGATAATCTGTGGCTGGTTGCCACTCTGCATAAAAAGCCAGGCTCAGTGATTTTTCCCAACTGGCCTCTTTTTGTCTGCCTTACAACCACGCCATATTCACTAATTTGTTTAAAAAAAAAAAGAGAGAGAGAAAGAAAACAGCAGACAAGCCAGAACACAACCCAAGATCACAACTTTTGATATCGATTGGCTGGAGCAGTCCTGCTAATTAAATCCACCTCAGTGACTAGTCATTTTTAGCAAGTGGTTGATGGAAGACGAGGTGGACACATACCTACAACTTTACATGAGGACTTGGCCTGACAACGCTCACCTTGGGACGACACTCTGATGAAAGACGAGGAGTGGACTAAGTCATTCCCGTTGGTGGTCGTGTTCGAGTGGCTGCCATTGGTGACAGAACCTTTCGTGTCGTCAGGGGGAACAGGGTCATCAGAACAGAGGTACACGTCAATGGGCCCCTGGGTGCTGCTCAGGTGGACCTGGAGGCCCTGTTCATAGGACAGATGGACACAGCGTTCACATTTTATAGCCAAAAATTGCAGCAAAAATTTAGGCACACGGAAAAATATTTAAGGAGCCCTGCTTTTACCGGAGAAAAATGGAGCTGCAAGACAAACTAACGACAGAGAGTAATGCTGTCCGAGTGGCACTAGCATAGAAACATCACTTTTGTTTTCTTAACATCCAAGCTACATCAAAGCCAGTACTCATTACTTGTTAAACCTAGTTTTTTGAGAGAAAGCTTCAGGAAGGGGATTTCATTCAAGCCAATTTCAAAATCCTCGAGGTAACTGAACACCAGGTTGGTGTCTCACTGGCTAGAAGAGAAAAGATACAAGACTTGCCTTAATGGGTTGCCGTAGTCATTCTTAAAGGAATTATTTGCATGCACCAGTGGTTTAGAATTTAATTTCTAGGTCATGAAGCTTTTATTTTGGCAGCATTTGTACCCAATTTTGAGCTCGGTACTATTTCACTGAGGGTTCAAGCCATATGTTAAGCTTTATATGGGAAACGGGGTGGAACTAAAAAATGGTGAGATCGCTTTACCTCCTCTGGTTGTGGCACCTCAAGTCTTGTTTCTGCTGGGGCTTTGATCACTATCACGGTTTGTTCTTTCAAGCTGGAGATCTTCTGTACGTCCTCATACGTCAAATAGGCAAACGTGGGCCATACGGTCAAGGTAAAGCACCACCATAAGCTTGTGTTATTGTATAAAGTGGGGGTTACAACAACATGACAATTGTCTTTTTTATCATTGTAGAGATGCAGAAATTGGACATGGTTGACACACTATCGCCTGCCACAAAAAATACAGCACATTCAGGGTCTATGAGGCCAAATCAAATTGGAAAATAAAGGATATCTCTGACTGTGTCGGTCTGCAGACAACTGGTGAACCTGACGTGTGCAGCTTTGGATCAGCTCGTCCAGCCTCCTCTCCTCATCGCTGAGATCCTGCAACACTTCATCGCCGTCCCCATTCAGCTGACCGCCCCTGTCCACACACACATCCAAGGGGCAGCAGAGGATTAACGCCATACCAACAACTTTACTCAAACACACACATGCACTAGTGGAAGATTAGATTAGCTGAAACTAATGATCCCCAAACTAGGTCACTGCAGCATTAAGGAATAAGATATAGAACAGAATAAGACAAAAATAAAGTACTGGATAAAAGAAGTACACCTGCTGCACATTGTATAATACAGCAAGCAGAGACAGCATCTGGCCAGATCTGCAAGTGGAGCCAGAGCTAGATGTGTGTGTGCAGAACAGCAGCTATTCCCACGATGGGAGAACTAACATCTAGTAATGTGTTTAGGTGTGTAAATATGCTTTGTAGCTTCTCACTTAACCAGGTTCACAGATATTGTATATATAAAGAAACATGTGTTGCATTTAAAATGTGTACAGTCCAGTAGACTTTAAAGATGAAGGTAACAAAGTAACCACTGCAGAGTCTACTGAGATAAAGAGTAAAAAAAATTAAATTGTGTATTATGCGTATTCTTTACGGCTGTTATTTTGCACACTGGTCATACATGA
Organism: Holocentrus rufus; assembly: GCA_900302615.1. Classification (NCBI taxonomy): domain Eukaryota; kingdom Metazoa; phylum Chordata; class Actinopteri; order Holocentriformes; family Holocentridae; genus Holocentrus; species Holocentrus rufus. Next base: position 5,809 of record OMLF01036744.1, on the reverse strand, counting down.
TACAATTCATTGCACAACAAGCTGCATTCACAATCATCTGCCACGCCCACTTACATCCACTGGATGTTATTCTTGGACTTCTTCTTGACGAGGTGCACCCCCTCCAGGACGTTGGTGATGTCATAGAGGCGCCTCTTCTGGACGTTGAGCTCCTGGGCGGCCAGGTTCAGGTCCACCACCCCGTCACTGGAGCGTCCCAGCAGCTGCACGAACTTCTGCGTCAGCAGGCCGAGGGAGGTGTCGTACCGCGTCCTCTCTGGAGAGGATTTGGGTGCTGTGGAATTGGAGAGAGGGGTTGGATTAAAAATAATAGGTGGAAATATAAAACGCACCAATTCCTTCATGACTCCCTGACCCGTTACCTTTGAGGTTTATTATTATGATATTTTCTAACACGTATTTCATGTGTCTTGCAGTGTGCCAAGCAAAAGTCCCATCTGAACATAACTAAGCTGAAGAACAAACAAGCTGATACTGCTTTTGAAATTGTGCACACACATCTGACATGAGCACAGTCAAACAGAAAACTGGAACCAGCAGTGAATCATATCATCACCTGCTAACTTCACAAAAAAATAAAATGCACCTGCGCTGCTGGCTCACCGCCGAGAGAAAACTGAGATAAGTTAAAGCACTGGGATGTTTTTGCTTGAGGTGGTTGTGCTTTTGAGGTATACCATTTCATTTTTCCAAAGTCTACAGGCTACTGTATTACTGGGCTTCTGAATAAAAAGAATGTCCCGAACTGTAGGTGACCACTGTAGACGATTTTTCTAACAAACCATCATTCCCTTCATCAATTGGATGGCTTGATCAGGTGCTGCCATGCTGTTTAATGTGGTGGAAACAAGTACTAATTCAAACAATATAACATACCAGGCTGACAAAAACATTGAATCGTTTGTCTAATATCAGCCATGAAATCAGCAATGAAGAAAAGCAACAAAAATATCTGCATTGGAATTTAAAGATTCCTGTGAGTCTAATCATGTTCACCAGAACATCACCTCACAGTCACTCACACACAGCAGGTGAGAAGACTGGTGGGCGAGACAACAAAGTCAAAACTGCAAATTTACTTCAAAGCAGGAAGAAAACTCACAATTGATAAAGGGAATACATGAGGCAAATGCATTTCCTGTTGGCTCTGGTAACACTGGAGCTAGTTCCTCAATTTAACCAAGTGTACTTTCCCCGCTCTGGTAAAAAGAGTTGGGAAAACGAGAAGTGATTTCATCAGTGCGCGACAACCAACCGGTTGTGTACCAGACAGGACGGGCTCAGAGACCGTTGTGACTTTTCTCATTCCTCTTCTTCTGAAGCCTTCTGCCCTGGACAAGAAGAAGTCTTTGCAGAAAAGAAAGGGCGGAGGAATAGCACTTGTGGGTTTGCAGTGCAGCAACAGAAACAAAAAAGGAGACTTATGGTAGATATCGGCGTTAAATGGTATGGCAAGATGTGGGCACTTGCCAAAGAGTTGTCCAAGTGGGTCTAAATTTTAAACTGGAGAACAGATCGACTATAAATAAACAAAACTAATCAAAATTAAATGAATCAATTTGAGGCTTTATCACAAAACAAAAAATAAAGTGAGATGCCAGAACAATTCAGGACCAATGTTCCCTTTAAGCTGAAGCTCTAGCGACCTACATCTAATGTCACACTGATCAACTAATGTCACGTCTAATCTTTAATTAATCTGTCCTCTACAGTAAGTGCTAGGGCTTTGCCACAATTAAGGATTTATGTCCGTGATCAGTCCATGAATGAAGTGCCACTGCAATCACTTTTTAAACTGGATACCAATCTTCTTAAAAAGGTAAATAAGTGTAAAGATTTGAGAGTTCCTAAAAGTCACTGACTGTAATAAAATGGAGTTTTAGGGGCTTCCTTTTCTACAGTAACACATTCCAGCAGTGTTGGTGGGCTTCAGTTCTCCTTGTAGGGTAACAATATTGTTTGGACTCTGGTAAGACCAGAACCAACTGTCCAGCAATGTGAAAATATCCCACTTACTGGAACTGAAAGAGCTACGGGTCTTACTAGTGCTGAACCAATATGTTAGCAATTGTTTTCATAGATTAACACTGATGTAGAGCTCGCTTGCTACAAACTTACACTTCAGACTTCTCACAGCTCACAGTTTCATGAGGATTTCTACACCCAGTGATGACAATAAACACCATGCTTCCTATGCTTTTAAGAATCATGCCTGGATCAGTGACTAGTTCACAATCCCCCCCAAGTAAAGCTGCAATGCATGGAACTGTAATTTTGTTTTTAAAAAAAAACGGTGTTATACAGCTGAAATTAAAAGCAAACACACCCTAAACAAAAAGGAATGCACATAAAGTTTGCAAGGTGACATGTTTTCTAGGACTATTTCCTAGCAGAGACTTCCAGCAATTCAGAGTGTGAGATGACTGACACAAAGCAGAGCATAATGTAGTGCAGCACAGAAATTCATCTCAGACACAATCAAAGAAAAAAAAACTGACAAAACCAAATTAAGGCTTTGTGTTCACTGTGATGGATTTTCTAGCCTGGGCAGTTTCCAAGTTTGTGCAAGTTGTTTTGCACAAAACTGCACAACAATGAATGGCCGCAAATGGCCTCTTCTGGACGAGAACAATCCCTCGTATCTCCTACGATGCTGACTCTACGCACAGACAATGTAAAGGAGAGGGACCTTGTGTGAGGTTGTCCTTTGTCCTTGCTAAATCACACATTTTTATCTGCTTCTAAAATGCTCCAGTCCACCTTCTATTCAGACTAGCTCAGCAAATTTGACTTAAATAAAGCTGTAAGCAAAATTTTAACTGCAGATCAGTTTCCATAAACAACATCCAGGCAAAATTCCACATTTTGCTTACAATCGGGAAATATTGAGCTCAAATGTATTTTATGCAACAATTTTATTGCCAATGCCACCCAACTTGTGCTTTCATTTCATCTGTGCATAAAATTGAGTAAAGCCAGCCAATGAATTGAAACCAAATGGTGTTTACAGTGTGCAGAGGAGGTCTGAGTTGGCTTTAGAGAAGAGGGTTCGGAGAGGCACACGTTGTTTTGACTTCTTGTTCAGTGCTCTAATGGACCACAGTGAACACTAAACCCAACCATAACCAACGTGGAGCTAAGGCTCTAAATCAAAAACCACCACAAAGCCTTACTCTTTGCTCCCCTTTGGGAGGGAGATGCTGCGGGCCTCTTGGCTTTGGAGGTCCTGCCAACATCCTGGAGGTACTGAGGGTCGCCGACGTCCAGCTCCAGCCTTCGCTTCGCCTGGGACAAAGAAATATGGAACTGAGCAGGGACCAGAAACCACCAGTGAACAGCTATGCCTGTGTTTCTTCAATCTTATTTGCATACACTGAAAAATCCTACTGATGTGACACTTTACTAACCCTCGCCTGTTTTAGTGTCTTGCTCATGGACACTTCAACAGGGTGGAGACTTACCTTTAAAACAGGTTTGAACTTGTCATACATACTTACCAAGCCTCCCTACTATCATTACCCATTCACCAAACTTTTTAAGTCTCTAGCCTATGCTTCATACAACAGTATCACTCAATTACAACAAGTTTCTGTTAGTAAATAATCTCCTTAAAGGCAATGGCTCACAGGGCAGCCATTTTGGGCAATAACATCAACTGGATACCTACTGCATTCACTTTTATGACTTGTGTTGCAAGTACTAATGAGCAATAAAGATTTTTCCTGGTCAAATACTGACTTTGACATCTGGAGCTGTTGCTGATTCACGCTTATTGAGGATTAGCGATGTAACTGGGGGATGGCAAAGAAGCTTCCACCCCCAGTGTGTTTAGTGGGAGCAGCGCCTCCCCATCCCCCCTCCTACAGACACCAAAGGCCAGATTCTCTGCCAGTAAATTGGCATATTCCCGTTTAAAGTCACCCTCTTACCAGTGTACTCCGTGAATAATTCAGCGATTAATGGATGCTATCGCCGTGTCAAACGTTAGCCGCATTTAGGGAGTATATTCCGAGTTAGCAGGAGATGCGAAGCTTGAGGTCTCAACTTAAAAAATTGTACGTCAATTTACCGTTGATACACGTAATACCGGAAATTAAGCGGCGCTGCCTTCAAAATAAAACAACGCCATGTGCCCTGAAATGCCAAAACTGACTTGCTGCAGCAGCACATATTAACTAGCTACAATAGAGAAAAATAAACTTGTGGACAGTGATCAAACGGGAGTTATTCGATATAATGTAACTAACCGTTATATTTTTTAATTAATGCCAAAAGCTGGAGCTCAGATGCCAGTTCGTAAACACAAATTTCCCATTGCTGAATTGCCATTTAAATTAAAAGGTGGTTGAGATCTTCCTCATCTTCGCTGTTCTGTTTAAATCCACCCCTATGAGGCATACTTGACCGTAAGGCAACTTTTGATCAGCATGTACAAATCAGTACTCTTATTACAGTATTTACTCACACTGTTTTGCACAGACTTGACACGTGGAACCAGGTTCAAACACGTTGAGCTTTTTTTTTTTTATCTTACTTGCAAATGACTGAGTGTTCACTTTTGTATTCACATCTGTATTTTGATTTTCGCCATAAATCACCAAAGCTATTATTTTGATAGCTAATTTGGCAGTTTCCGGTATTATCCTGGTTAGCCCTGATTACCTTGACGCTGCTAAGTGAAGTGGCACCGCGAGTTAGCTCTAAGTACTATATGCCCTAAATGTATAACTGTTATAAAACCAACATAAACAACTTGGCCAGGTGACTAATAAGGCGACATCTTATCAAAAAAATGGCCAACAAATATTTTAGCAAGCCTCGATAAACGTTACAAACCTCTCAACACACGCTCAACTATAACATAACGCTAGTCAAGTTGGGGCTGGTGACCCCAGTGGCAACTCAACAATTTAAAAACGAAATTCAGGGGAAAAACTAGCTATTTTACAAGGAACGGAACGTTAACCCATTTGACTCGTAGCAGTCAAGCGGCGATGGAGTTAAGCTAGCAGCCGTTCTGGCTAATCCGCATCTCACCCCACCTTGACCCAAACCAGCATCGGTCAGTTTGCTAGCTAATGTTAATGTGTTCATTATTAAATTGCACCATGTTCAGTTTTAAATGGATCAGTGTGGCAGCTTTAGTTATTCACCTGAGGTCGTGCGAAGTCAGATCTCTGCCCTGTCCCGTTTATTGACGGTCCGATAGGGGTGGCGAACCGGAGACTGTCGGTGTGTTCAGAGAAACTGACATTCACGGTCTGACCCAGGCAGGACGAAGGGCTGAGGATCTGTACATAAGCACCAGGGGGGAAGCGGCCGGATAAAGTCGACGAAACCGGGGTTTTATCGTCAGAGGTGCCCTCGACCCCTGAAACGGTGACTCTTTCTGGGACCGAGGCAGCCCCCCTTCTCATCTTATCCTCTCCTCGAATGCCCCTTTGTCCCTCCGCCAATTTTCGGGCTTTTTACATAAACCCCGCCGACTCCAGATAAAATAATCAACTGTGCTGCTAGTTTGATATCTTACGTATCATTCTAGTACTCATTATTTGCAGTTGCCCCCCTGAATAAGGCAGATGCAATGGATTTAAGTCGGCGGGGAGCGCCTCTCCGGCCGCTGAAAAAATGGTTCCAGGAAGCTGGCGTTGAATGAGAGGATGCAGTTTACCCGCGAAACTCAGATTTCCCGGGACATTTTTGAACCAGATTTGCATGTAAGCTGCTATTGGTCAACAGTCCAGCTGTATCAGAATGTACGTCACGACGTAAATGTAGCCAGCCAATGACCACAGCGTTCTGGACCCCC
>OMLF01036741.1:49303-59303 GCA_900302615.1 Holocentrus rufus | reverse complement strand
GGTACACAGCCAATGCCTCCATACACAACAAGCCCTCTCTCTGACTTAATCCAGATTTGTTTGTCCTCCAGAAACAGCATCGGAGAAAACAAACAACTCTGACGACTCTTCAAGTGTATCTGCATAAGAGAGATATGCGGCTTGCTTTTGTGGAACCGCTATCCCTCGCCTGAAACAGAAATAAAGTCTTTTTTTTTTTTTTTTTTAACAACAGCAACCAAAAAACAAAGAAAAACAGCAAAAGAACAACCACAGAGAGCCTGAAGCGTCAGTCTGGTTTCTTTTATCATGAAAGGGGCTGTGGCTAAACAATAACTGATTTCAGGCACGTTCAGCCCAGCGTGCGTAACAACCTGCGCCTCCATGTTCTCTTGTGAAGGATGACAATGCTAACAAAGTGAAACTTCAGTCGCTGTGCATGTGTGTGTGTTTCTCTGTTCATCGGGGCGACTATTTAAATTTGTGTCTCCTGCTAAGTATTAGATGATGACAGTCATAGGTAAATGATATTTTCACTGTGTGTCTATTTACATCAAGTCTTGTTCAGTTTGCCTCTTTGTCTAGCTTTTGACTGTGTTGCTTAAAAACTACAGCAATGTGAGAGAGTTTTAACAGTTTAAATGCATACTTCACCCCAGAGTTATCTATTTTATATCAAGTCCTCATCCTGAGTAGTCCTAAATGTTGGACAAAGTTTTTAATAGCATGGTTCAAAGGGAACGAAGATTGGAAACACTGTAGCCACTTTCGTTAGCATAGAGTTGATGGGGACTTCGAAAACCAGCAGTAAAAAGTTACGAAAAATGTCTGTTTCAGATTCTAAAACTCTTCATGCAGTGTAATTCAAGTCTTGACTTTCTATTTGTATGTTCAGTGTGTCCCAAACCAATGTACTTACACAAAAAAATCCTAAACAACTAAACAACTGCTTCTGAAAAAATGCCTCATCACTACCTGCGGGCAGTTAGCCTGCACATTTATCAAGCTGAAGACCAGCTTGTGGCTTTTTCATTGCCTCGCCATTTTGGAAGTAGTTTATTTTAAAAAACTGAAAATTTTCCAAATGTTTTCATATCCTTTTTGCTGCCACTAGTTTGTTTAAGTTGCTAATCAACCCCATGCTAACAGAAGAAGGCTAGCAGATGCTAACAGTTTTGGGAGCCTTCATCCTTCATGAGACAGGCAATTAAAATTTTATTCATTTAATGTTCTGCTTAGGCTTAAGATATAATAGCTCAAGCTTCCAAAACCTTTTGACAAAAGGTGAAAATGTATCACATGTAGGGAGCTGTGAGCCAAAAGCTTCATCTGTACTGTTTTCATTTGCAAATGTAACAAGTAGCCATTAGCTGTTTTTGACTTGTCATCATAGGTTTTGTCCATATGTCTGATTATAATAAAGTTATCTAAAAATTATCTTAGTAAGTTACATGTCAGGAATATAATTTGAATATCTGATAACTCCATTGACCATTTGGAGAGTCAACAAGATTGTATTTATTTATTCATTTTTTAATTTTGAGAGTCTTCCTTTTGGTGGAGTTAAGACGGAGTGTTGAACTGTTTTCCTCCAGTTACCCATATTATTAAGTGTGTATACATGTTTTGGTTGTAAAAGGGCAATGCAGAATGTCTGTGTAGTTTTAGTGAGGATGTAAACACGTTTCTACTGGAAAGTCTTCACTAAAACATCTGTGCTGTCATGTAGAAACACATAATGGCTCACCTGCCTCACCTGTGTAACTGAAAGCATAGACCAACCCCCCCCCTCCGATGAGAGAGAGAGTACACTACTATGTTTACAGGAAGCGGTGACATTTCAGGGCCTTCAAATGACTTTGTCTACCATGTCCAAAGGGTAAAGCGTGTGTGTACAGTACATGCATGTGTGTGTGTGTGTGTGTGTGCAAGTGTTTCTGTGTCTGCACGCGAGTGGGGGATGTCTTCATGTTTACACAATCTGACAAGCAAATCTATAGTGGAGCAGAAACGAACGGCCACTGGAGTAGACCTCTGCAGCTCTGGAGAATTTGAAAAAATAAGTAAGTCTTTTAAAAAACGCAGCACAGATATGACATATCTGGGTCTCCACCAGCGAGAAAAATAGCCTCAGATTGGTACAAGAAAAGTTGCAACAATGGCTGCTTCCCACTCAATTCTGTACAGTTTTTCAGTGTTTAAGTGCTTTTATGATGCTGGGATCATTTTATATAATAGATTCCTTGTCAGAAATCACAAGGCTTGAATCACTCCTGCAAAATAAGACAAAGCAGTAGCAGGTGCAGCTGTACACAAATGACTTTAAGTGCAATCAGTAATTCTTGCAGCAGTGGATGTTTTCATTTGCCATGTGCATAGACTTAACATGGTGCCTTTAATGTGTTTTTCTTAAGATAAATGGATGAATATGTGCATATTGCAGTGCTGCTGACAAGCTGTTCTTTACAGACAGTGGATATAAGGCATAAAATTGGTAGATAATTCTTAGAATTTCATTACAAGTCATATTTTGATAGAAATAAATGTCAGTTTTTCTTTGATATAACAAAAAAAAGTACAGAAACACCATGCAACACTCAATTCAGTGTCAGGTACCTTTTTAAGCACTTAAAACCAATAATAAGTTCACCGTCAGTCTCAGTTGTCTGGTTCTTACTGAATGGGTGGTAGCACCCCTTCCAGCAGGTAGTTCAAACAGGTTAATATAAACACTCCATCTGGTCAAACTGTTTTCAAAGACACTTTCGGTTGTGGAAGTCCTGGTGACAAATAGAAGCTCCGTGACTTCAAAACCATAAAGCGCCTGGCTTCTGTTCTGTGTTAGAAAAGACTGCAGGGTAGTAAAAGACCACATAGACACATTGTAAACAGGATCCAGCAGTGTACACACGCCACTGGCATGGGCATCCAGCCATCACTCAGGCAAAAGCATATGTCTAGTGGACTGAATGTCCTGACTGAAAGTCCTCACAGGTGTACGCAAATGTGTGTGCATGTATGTTTTTTGCTAGTATAAAACCCAGAGCCACAGGCGTGCCCTGCTTTGCATTCAGCGATAATTCCCGCCACTGAATGGTTTTAAACAGGCTGTTTCCCCTCGGTCGGATTGCTTATTCAAGAATGCTAACGCACGCTTTTCCAGCATGTCAGCAAGTCTGCCTGTCGCTGCACCGCCAACTGGAACTTGAAAGTCACGTCTGACTGCGACAGGGCTGGCACTCGCGTTGTGTCGCAACGCCGCTTCGCTAAGCTCCTGCACAGACTCCCACTGCCATCCAGTAACTTTCATATTCACAGAGAGAGAGAGAGAGAGAGAGAGAGAGAGAGAGAGAGAGAGAGGCTCTCTCTCGTCCAAACAGTGTGTAGGAAGCCGCTGGAACACATAAGAGAAGATAATACCTAACGTGTCAAACCTGGAGTGAGATCAAAGCAGCCAAGGCTGACAGGGAACCTTCTTACCAACGCAGCAGCAGGAGGTGTGGGGAAGAATTTACATGTTACGCAATGCAGCGCCTGTCGCATTAACATTTGAAACCAAAACCGTCCCAGAAGTCATCAATGAAATGTTCGCCTCACCTTGCATTGACCCCAACAACCTTGAAAACCCCTCTACTCTGCAACTTAGAGAGACAATCACAGCCCTGAATATGGATATTGGATCCTGCGTCTGCTATCATCATTATTATTATTATCATTAGCAGGCGTCTTCTTCTGTCTCTTAAGGGGGAGCTTTTCCAAGCGCCACTTGCAGTGCTTTGTGGAGGAGGGTGGCGTTAATTGATGTTCTGTAGGAGCGCACAGGGATCCCTGCAAGCAATTAAAGGCTTTTCAGTTTGTTCTCGCCAACTCAAGACTAATTGTGTTTTCATGAGAAGTGAGGGAAGAGCCGGGACGCACCTGCAGCGTTTTTTTAATTAGCCTTTTTTTTTTTTTTTCCGAGGCGCTATTAAACAGGCTAATCTAGAGAGAGATGCTGGAGCCGCTTGATGTTTACCGCTTAACTCCCACACGGATTATATGCAGAGTGTGAGCATAATAAAGCAAAAGACAGGTAAAGGGGGGAGGGGAGTGGAGGGGGGATGGAGGAATGACAGCTCAGCCCACCGTTGAGAATAGGAATGAGCTCACCACATCTCGTTGGAACAAAGTCACATCGGTCCCGCTTGAGCTAAACAAACTTTTTGTCTGACAGTTGTAAGTGCACCCTTGAAAGCAAAGCAAAGTTAAATAGCTTGAGTGCCTGGAGAACTTCGAACTTTTTCCTCACAGGCTCTCCAACTTTAAAAAATACACACTCTGCTTAATAAGTACAAATCCTGCTTCTTCACTTCATGATGAAAGTGATTTATCTCTCAAATTATATGATCATTGCTCTATTCTATTCTATTCTATTCTATTCTATTCTATCCTGCCAAGGCATTGCTGACACTGTGGTAACAGCTGCTAGATAATCCAGACCTCCCATTCAGAAGGTCTCTCCCAAAGTGTTCAGCCAATAAATGTCAGCCTTGTCACATCCCTTAGATTCCAGAGCTCTTCTCACTGTGATCCGTGCTTGTGAAACAGCTGCAGACACTAGCAAAGCGACTACCCCTTCAGCACAAAAACAGTTTTTTTTTGTATTGAAGCCCCAGATAACTGATGGTCACTGCTGTTTGTCTCCATGTGCAATGAACTTGGTGAACTGGTGGTTCCAAAAGCGAACTAATTCCGGAATTTCTTTCACTATGTTTTTTCATATCCCTCTTGTACAGTTTTGTGTTATATTCAGTGTGACCCTCTGTGCCTGAGCCACCCACCAAGTCAAATTCCTCCAATTTCCTTGCATGTGCAAACTCACCTAATTTTGAAAGTGACTGAGCTAGCAAAACACTTGAGCGGACGTGCGTGTCAGAGCTCTATCCCTCGGCTTCTATTCATCAGCGTCTCAGTAAAGCCCTGATGATACATTAAGGAGGAGTGGCCAGTTAGAGTGTCAGAATTTGAAGGCTGATTTAGCAGCTGACATCAAGGCATCCAGTTAGGTCTGGTTGGCAGTGTGGTATCATTTCATATCAGGAGGCTTCAGATTGCGCGGCAGATGTCATCAAAAGCATTCTAAAGTGATGTCAGGTTTCACCAGGATGTTTCCCTTCCTGTGGGTTATAGATATCCCCAACCCCCTCTCCCCCCCTCCAAACACACCTCGTCTCTCCCACTCCTCCTCTCCTTCTCCCTCTTCCTCTCCCTCCACTTTGAACTCAGCCAGCTTCAGTCCCAGCTGAGAGGAAGGAAAGAGGAAGGGAAAGAGGGGGGAGGGAGGCGGAGGGTTTGACACTTCCCACCGAACCTCCTGCAGTTAAGGATCAGAGCAGAGATGAGCTCAGTCCACGCAGAGAGGGAACCTTTACCCGGCAGAAACACATTATGCTGCTTACTACACGAGGCCAAAGACATTCTAGTGGAGATTCCTCGATCCACAGCTAAAGTCTTCAAAATTTTGGGGGCATTAGCTGGAAAATTGAAACTTGTAGCAGCTGTAAAGCCAAATGGCAAACAGTCTTAAAGGATAGGTCTGGAATTTGTCAACCCAGGCTATTAAAATGTTGAAACCCATCATTTCTAACTGTACATAGCACAAACTCACTGCTAGCTTATTGATGAGAAACTAGCTTCCTGCTAGCTTTCAATGCTGTCCAACAGAGCTTTTTGGACAAAAACACACATTAAAAGAAAAAGGAACAGGACAGTCAAACATGTCTTGAAGTTGTCCATCTAAAAAATAGTTGCAAATAGTTGTCATAGGTTGGAAATATGGACATTCCAACGTCTGAGTTCTCGTCAACGCAGCATTAGCCGACAGCAGAACAGTTTGGACTTTTTAGAAAACACCATTTGCGACCCTTTTTGGTTGGACAATTTCATAATGGATTTGTGCCTTAAGTTCCCTGTTCTCAAAAAGGACATTTAGTATAAAAAAATATATATACATATGCTGAAAGCGAGCGCTCTGTTGGACTATGATGAAAGTTAGCAAGAAGCTACAGCAGACTGCTAAAGCTAGCAGTGAGGTTGTGCTGTGAATGGACAGAGATGATGGGAATCAACATTTTAATATGACCTGGGATGAAAAATATCACATCGATCTCTCAAATGATTTGTGGCTGAGTTGCTCAGCTGTGAGATAAAAAAAAATTATTCATGTGAGGAAACAAGTATGTAGTGTTTTTCTAAGGGCAGCAATTATTGATGATATGCTTCAGCAGAAGAAATGAGTCAAGACAGGATACGGTCAAGCTTCTACTGTCACCTGATACGGGAAATAGGATGGGGGTGGTGTGTGTGTGTGTGTGTGTGTGTGTGTATGTGAATTTCTCCATGTGGCAGTGTTGTTATTGCCCTGGGCATATAAAATAAAATCTGCCTGCTTCAAAGCACTGGACAGGGAATTTCATATAATATTGATGGGATATTCAATACTTATAATTAAGATATATATAAAGATAATCTGTATATTGCTATTTTCTTCCTAGCATTAGTGCCAGGAACAGTGTGAACCTCATCTTCATCTTTATTTATTTATTTATTTTGGTTTTTATTGAATTCTCCCATGACGTCCATATGAATGTGTTGAGTCTTTAAAATGTATCATTTGCTGTGTGGACGCTTCCATGGTCAGAGTTTCTGGAACAAACTAAAAGAGGATGTTCAACCACTGACTATGTGGTGGTGAAAATATAAAATAGCCCTTTGATGTTGTTGTGAGTTTCGCGGGCCCTACAGTCATAGAACTTCTTCGGCATATGAAAGACCACGTGAAAAATAATTGGAGTTAAAGGTTTTCACATGACAACAGCAATAAAAACAGGCGAGAGATTGAAAGTCGGCTTCTCAGTTATCAAAAACATGATATCAGTGAAAACAAAGGGAGTAAACCTTCTGAATTTTTTTGGTTTGAATGAGATAGACAAGAGAGCACCATCATCTTGTTTTTAATTTTGTTGTATGAGCCATTTTCTGCATCATCAGAGGCTAAGATGGTGCTTTGTAACTTGTCTCTAATGAAAGGTAGAGCCCAGTTTTCTTAACTCGAAATCTACTGTAAACAAAGGACTATAAACAGACATAAAACCTCACATAACAATGTGAAATTAAATTATTATAAATATTATACATTATCAAAAATCTTCTCTCAAGCTATGGGCCATTTTTATCAATTAAATCCTTTATTATGATGTTTACCCATTAACTTTGACCATTTCAATCATCACACACATTAAAAGTAATACTGCAGCAGAATATGAGAGTCACACTCTCATCTTCATTTAATTTTATGTTTTACTTCAGTTCAGTTCATTCAATTAAGAGCGCATCAGTCATGTCATCCAAAAAACATACAGATCAATGCTGAATGTAAAATGATTTTTTTTTTTTAGTTACAAAGCTGTGTTTGTGTTCGCTGTGTACCAGCTGCCTTACACAGATCAATGCAAAGCTAACATGGATGACTGCCTGGTTACATGCTATCCTTTGATCCATTATTAATAGCACTGAGGTACTGCGTTTTGGTGTGTGTTTTCTGAGTGTGTGTGTGTATATGTATGTGGATTTGTGCAGAAATTGTTTTGATGTCAATTTAGTTTTTTTTTTGTTTTTTTATTACAGTAATAATTTTGTTTGCAGTCATCAATGTTAATGTAAATTCAAGGCACAAATGTATTGATGTTGCATCCATTACATCTGCATCCTCTTCTGCTGCACATAATTTCTGGAAAAAATTTTGCATTTTTCATTTCATTTCATCTTGTAACCATGGAAGACAGACTGAATCTTTGGATAACTGCTAATAATAACGATAATACTTATTCTACAATTAGTCTAAGCGGCCCTCTTCAAAATAACAAACAGTTATACCTATAAAACACATTAGCTGCCAAATGAAAGCATGCCATTCACATCAAGTCACATCAAAGCTGCCTTGATGCTCCATCACACAGAGAAAGGCTCGGCATTAAAATGCATGACACAGGTGCGATCAAAATGTATTCAATTTTGCAATGCATCTGGGCTAACTTATCCGACAGAAAAGGCAGCGGTGACAGAGAGAACCCTGGACATGTTCCTCTGTTTGTTTAAAGCAGGTAAACTCCCACCTTTGATTGCATTTCATAGAGTAAACAATGTTCAATGCATGAAGACAATTGACCTGAACTTTTGTGCTGTTCTGGTACAAGTAGGGGAAACAAGAATGACTGGTTTGTCTCATAGACCAGGCAAACAAATAGCAATCACTGTAAAACTCTAATCTATTTAATGTTATCAGAATTATTAGATATCTTGGTCCATTAACTCAGAAAATATTACATTTTGGAGGATGCTATCAAGGACACTATTTGAAAAGCTATTTTTTAAATGTCAGACTATGAAAATTGTTTTCTGTTCAAAATGAAGTGTTTTCAATGTGGAGTTCTGGCATCAATCTCTTTGAATGTCTCTGAAGTCGCACAAGGCAATTTCACACGGTGGCGGCCCCAAAAGGCAGCCAGAGATAATTGTTTGAAATCGAGGGACTTCACTGCAGTGATTAAACTGCACCCAGTGTGCTCATGTTTACCAAAACCGCCAGTCTGTGATGCTTTACACCAAAGGAAACCAAAGGGATGAGAGAAACAAAAGATCTAACATTAGTTTTACATTAAACTCCCTCACTGTTGTTTTAGAAGCAGCTGTTTATTCCAAAGCTCTTATGTTTTAATTTGTGTTTGAGGCTAATAAGATGGATGTATGTTTACAAAAGAAAAAAAAAGTTCATTTAGCATGCTGTCAGTTTGCATATACACTGATACTGGGTCACCTACCTCACAATATGAGGGTCAGCCGGGACCCGATAGATCAGGAAGGGACTGAAAGGAGGGGTCATGCTGCAGTGACCTTTGTGGTCACTGAATGTCTCAATAGCATATTGATGCAGTCTAGGCTGGGCTTGACCAAACCTTGAGAAGCTCAATTAATCAGCTAGGATCGTCGAAAGTTAAATTTGCAGAAGTTGGTGCTGTTTTTTTTAATGATTTCTGACCACAGCATCAACAAACGCGATCTTGGATGAGGGATCTTGAGACGTTTAGGAGGCCTTCAAGATGTTTGATTAGCTCTAATGTGCCAAAATACTTCTGAGATTTGCTTTTGGGATTTTCTTCTTGTCCAGATGGTTGGGGAGTCCCTTGTCTTTGTCTTGAAATATACCAAGTAACAGCAAATCTGTAGCCTGGTCCATGTTTAATTGAGTGTTTGGGCTCCCGCCTCATGTAGACTTGGAGTCGTCCATAAGCTCAGCCGAGATTTTATCACTTTTGGCTGTCAAGAACCTCAGGGAGAAAATTGGCAGCTATACCAGATTCCTCTATAGGGAAGCAGTCTGACAAACTCTCACTATGTGCTATCTTGTTTTTTTCTCAAGAAAGGACTCTACCATAGATACAGTCTTGGTGTCTCTTTGCTATTAGTATCAAAGATTTCTTCATTCTTCTATTTTACAGTGTTTTGACTGCAGAGACAGCATGGCCTTATATTATGAGGCTATGTTTTGATTTGATTGATCTTTGCTAATCTAAAGATATGATTTGAATGAGATCTACTAGAATTTAAAATATTCACTTAACCCCTTAAACTCTTGCTTTCTCTTATTTCCCCTTAAGTGGCTTCAACGTGAGAAACAGCCTTTTTCCCCATTATTCAACAATGTCACATACTTATGGTCTATCTACTAGTTGCAATACTTCCCTGAAGCTCCATCACACTTGTATTGAGTGAAATATTCAAAACCAAGATGCCATTGTTTTATGGCTGCAGGATTGCGTCAACTAGAAAATAACTACATGTTTTGTGCATCATTTTATACACATTTTCCTGTAATTCAACAGGACATATTTGGTATTTTTGGAAACCTTGGGATCTCCACTAGCATTTTAAATAAAGTTCTGTTTATTTGAACAAAGCTCAGCTGCACAGCAATGATGAACCC
>OMLF01036741.1:21084-42501 GCA_900302615.1 Holocentrus rufus | reverse complement strand
GCTCTTATGTTTGAGTCCACCTGCCTTGCTACCCCATGACACAGCTAGTCTACAAACAGACACCACCACCTCATTCCCTTTCAAGTGTCATTCACACAATAATAATAATGCAATTTTTTACACCTGGGCACATTTTTACAAATTTGCTTCCTCCATTTGTACAATTGATAAAGGTGAATAGTTAACAAGACACGTGCATGTTAGAGGCACATTTCTGTGTGTCTGTTCTTCCACCTGTGCACAGCAAGGGATCCATGATCCACTGTGTAAATATAATAATGTGGACAGTCGATGCACATTTCACACAGGCTACATTACTTGTAGATCTGTAACCTGCAAACATCTGATATCCTGTAAATCTGCCACTGTTCCACATAGTGAGGAATTCTCACAAGCCAGTGGGGCTTCTGTATTAAAATGACAAACACGCTCTATCTTTATTTATTTGTTTGTTGTTATCTTCAGTATATTCACTAGCTATAATTATTTGCTTAATTATCTTCAGTACTCTCTGTTTGATCTATTTTTATTTACATTTCATTCTTTGTATGCTGCAGTGACCTACTTTCATGGGTAAAGTTTGATCCAATACAATTTTCTTAATTGGCCCAAAATTTGAGATTCCAAGCGCACTGGGGGAAAATAAATACTATATCTGTCACAAAATAATTAAACACTGAACCACTTTTTACATTTTCATCTCAAACTGCACTCTGAGAAAATAAAGTTCTCCAGTATACTGGGTGTCTCAAAAGTATACATTTTTAATAATAATATCAGTCATTTTTAACTTATTTCGGTAATCATAAAATTCCCAGCCATTGCTTTAAGTGTACTTGGAAACAGGAAAAATATTTAACTGAACTCTGATTTTCCCTTAAATTTCCCCTTAAGTAGCTTCAAAGTTACAGACAATTCCTCCATATTTTGTGCAACAGTGTCACATCCATATTGTGTATCTGCTGGTTGCAGCTTCATTGAAGCTCCATCACACTTCTATTGAGTGAAATATTCAAAGCCAAGATGCCATTGTTTTATGGCTGCAGCATTACATCAAATAGAAAATATGTCTTGTACACCACTTTATACACATTTCCCTGGAATTCAGCAAGACACATTTGGGATCTTTGGATACTTTGGGATCTCCACTTGAATTTAGAATAAAGTTATGCAGCTTTGAACAAAGTTTGGCTGGCAGGGTTGAAGTTTAATTATGCCGTAAGTATTAAAAATGCATAAAAATTTACCAACTTTGGAAATAAGCTGCATTTTAGCGAGCTGCTGTTTCACCCGAGTCATTTTCTAGACATACTCTTGCTTTGGCTTGAATTAAATTGAGCTAATTAGTTCAACTTCAGTAAAACATTTTAGCACTCTCTCCACTGTACTCTCCTCTGCTGCCAGGCTCCTTTATCCACACCGTGTTGTTTTGTCTCAGTGGCTCAGATTAAGCCACTTTTGTCACGGTGCACCAATTCCTCCATAATGAGCTGAAGGGTTGTCATTATGCCCAAGCTGTCTGCACGCCTCAGAGCCGCGGGGAACACGCTCCCCTCTTCATCCTCTTTTCTCAAGACCTTCGGTAGGAGTACAGCACAAGCTTTTTTTTCCCCCCCTCTCTGTAAAAATGCCCATTGTGTCGCTTTCAGCCGGTCTCTATTTTACAGCTGTGCATGACTGATTGTCTGAGGCGAGAGGAAACAATGCCCCACCAGCAGAGACCTATTGATCTAGGCGCTCCCAGTCTGCGTCCGTCCCAGCTGGCTATGCAGGAAAATGGGACAGGGACTGGGAAGACAGGGAAAGGGTTGATGGGGGGGGCGGGGGTGGTTCTGCATAAACCTTAAGCCTTAAGTCTTGAATTCATTGAATTTAATGTGTGTGAGAATAAACTGTGGGCGAGCAGCGATGACCTCCGCTTGATTGAGCTGTTGCTTGAGATATAAGGGAATTTTGACAACAGCCTGGACTACAACTGAGTTAAACGTCAGGCAGCGAAAAGTAATCTGGCGGTGATAGGTGATCTTTTCTGCTTAATCGAGTTTGCTGCCTGTGCCATAACGGCTCACCTAAGCAATTTTGCTCCTTAATAAAGATGAACACTGAGCTTGTTTGGTTCCAGAAAGATTCCTCTCCCTCTCTAAGCCTGTTACTATAGAAATATTGTGAAATTTATTCTCTTTTACACCGCAAAGGAGCCACAGCTTTGATATTAAAACAATTCCTCAACTGTACGCAGGGGAGTCTTGAGTGATGCTTTAAAATGCTCTTCACTAAGGTACATTAAAGTTTACACACTCCTATAATTCAAAATTAATCACTTAGTTTAGCTATCAAAGTGTTGGAAACTGGTTTTTATAATGAGTTCAAATTATTTGTTTAAAATTAAGAAATATGTCACCTTCCAGCTACCTTTTTAAATGCACCCATCAAATTAATAGACTAGAAAACTACATACACAAGAAAACGATGACAAGATTCACCAGTGTTTGTCCTTCAAATTGTTTCTTTCTTTTATAACTGAGATGCCAAAGGCTACAATGGAGTTAAATCTTTTCATATGTGCCAAAAAGGATTGGCTGGTTGTCACTTTTCTTTCAGATAAATGCCATTTATGGCTAGCCTTGGGCTCTGTGTGTATGTGTGTGTGTGTGTGTTTGTGTGTGTAAATGGATGTACAGGTTAATTAGCTTTGCAAATCTGCCGCAAGATGGTACCAACTTTTCCAAAATCTCTCCTGAATGTCATTTATTAACTTAATCAAATTAGGTTGAAGGTGTGCCTGTGTCTATGCCAGAAATTTACATGATATACTGTATGACACGCTAGGAAATATACCCGATGTGTGTGAACAGCTGCAAATCACAGGAGCACAACCTTGGAAGAGCAGCATAAATTGCTCACACCACATCTGCAATCAATGGATTAGCTCATCTCACCTCCCGAACTTATATAACACGGCTGGATAAAGTATGACACACACACAAAGGGTGGACTACAAGCTAGCTAAAGACTGATTTTCTGCCAGCTCAGTCCACCCATGGGAAGCATTTAAGACGAGGGCTGTGTTCAGGCATTACGCTTTAGTGGGATTCCTTACTTATTACACACTATCTGGGTCAGGATAAATTCCATTACAGTCTGGACCCAGCGGCAGAATTGAGGTTAAACTGCCTCAAAGATATTGTGTTCCTTTGTACGAGTCGGTCAGTGCAGCAGCTGTTAATGTAAGTCAGTGATAGCGCTCAACTGACTCAAGTTTTAATCATAAACCATTTGGAAGAACGGTTATGCTAACGTTAGCTTAGCATGTGGATTGCCCTGTCCCGCACATTTGTGCTGCTGTTTGTATGCATTTTAAAGGAAGAAGCAACTAGATGGTACACTATTTTATATGTAGTGGGGAAAGTGGCGGGGATGGGAAATCTGACTGGCACTAGGACCCAGTTGAGCAGGAGAGGGCATAAAAAGGGGGAGATAGGCAACCTTGGCTTCTTTCCTTGCATTCAGTTCATGTTGTTTGCTCCTGCGTTGAAGCTACCTTTGACTTTGGGGCAGTTTGGTGAGGGACAAGGCCGTGGAGTGATATTGCTTGAGGGTTTCAGCCAAGTACCGCAATTCCAGTCACCTGCCTACCTCAGAGAGAGAGACTGTTTTAAGTGTGGATGAGTGTATCTGGAGGGTGAAATGTTGCAAATCTGGAGTGTGCATTGAATTAATTATAGGAATCTGAAACCAGTTCCAACCGCCGTTTGTTCCCCTAGTAATATAGACTGATACTTGTGTCCACAGGTTACTTTGTGATTGTTGTTTGCACTTTTGACCTGCCTCCGTTACCTCTACTTGTCTAGACTGTTGGTGATATATGTAGCTTGAGAATGACAGCTTTAGCATGTTAAGAACAAGAGAGTCAGCCTAGGTTTTTTCAATCATAAAGAGACTCATCCCCCTTACACAATATGTCTTGTAGCAGCATTGCATTCTAGTCTGCTGAGGCTATGTTGGCTCAAGACTTGACGTCTCTGCCTCCTCGACGATGGATTACTCCCTGTATGACTCTTGGTCCAAAATGGCAGTTCTAGAGAGGACTGGAAATTTGTGTGCGTTTGGCCAGTTATAAGAAAGAAAAAAGGAAAAGAAACAAAAAATGTATACCACCAAAAAACAAAATAACCCCATGAAAGCCATGCTGTCAAGTGTTTAAAGTGTTTTAAGTTCATCACAAATACACATGGAGAGGCAGGAAACAGGAAAAGACCGGGGGACACAATTGACCTTTGCTTTTAGATTACCATCTAAATTGTTACCGTAGAAACATGTATAAACATGCATTCTGTGTTATTTTTATCCTTTTTTTAATGTTGGGTATGCTGTCGCTCATATAGCTTTCTGCTGTCTACATCTACAAAACTAATAACTTTGTTATGCTGAGAGAATCAAACCGAGTTAGCTGTTTCCCTTATCTATTCAGTGGGCTTGTGTATAAATTTGAATGCAGGACCCATTTATTTTCCTTCATTAGACGGTTTTTGAATGTATAAAAGTGCCAGAAGATAGCAATAATCTTCAATATACTTATCTATAGTATATGTCTGGTTTTCATCAGTGTTCCCGTCCTTCATTTCATCATGTTTTCGATAAAACAGGATGCAAAAAGTCCATTTCAGAATGTAATAACTATGTTTACCATGAATGCACAAAATGTAGAAAGGCAAATTATATGTTTATTCTGACGTGCAAATGATTTTCCTTTAAAATATGATAAAATTGTCCAATATTAGGCCTCTGTTTTGTTACAATAATTTTCTGTCAATACAGCCTCAGGAACGTAATTGTTCCACAGTGTAGTGCATCTTTCACCTCTGACATTTATTACTCGGCTGACAGCCATGTTTCCCCCTTTTGACAACCTCATATGTCTCAGACCATATTGCCATGAGAAATAGATGACGCTCTCAGGCTGGATCTTATACATATATGATCAAGTCATTGCATGATATATAGATGTGCTGTTTGAGGGAAAGCAGTTCGCATGCTCTGCAGCACACAGTGAATTTATCACCACCTCTATGGTCCATTTTCCAGTAATAGTCTGTGGCAAAATCAGACCTAGATTTTTATTCCATTCAATTGCTGCAAAACCTGCCCTTGAGGGAAAAGTCATGCAGTGAAGGATTCAAGTCCAATTTCTTTTTCTAAATCGAGAGCTGCATGAAACGACTCCCTTCGCTTTTTTTTCTTTGAAAGTGAAGAAAATATGTCATAATATAAAGCTGTTATGAGTAAATCCTAAACTAATTTATCCCATTCCTGACCTAATATTTTCTTTTTATTTTTACAGGGAATGTTCACTCAGCACACGTGGTCTTTTTCAGCAATATCATCATGCACACAGTTGTACATGTGAGCTGTCGTTCTGCTGTGTAATTCCTCTTGCACAGCTCGGGATTAAGTCTTGCTCAATTGCAAGTCAAACTGTGGTTGTTGAGATTAGTTATACACTTTACCTATACATATTTTCCTAATCTTTCATAGCCCAGAAAAGTGCAGTGACAACGTGTGCTGTTGTCAAAACTCAAACCAGACAAATTTCACAGGGACAGAGCATGACAATGTTGGTAATTTGTTTACTGGTGTAGAAACAGCCAGAAAGTTGCTACCGTTAGCTAGCTAGCAAAACAAAAAGCAGCCTCCAAGTTGCTAAAGGCAACTTCAGCCCTGAAGTTAGGGACTGAGCTGGTATACTTTTGGCAAAACAGAATGTAAATCCTGATTCAAAATTTGTATCAATTTTTATCTTCCCAAAGAGTTTGTACATTAACTCAAATTTATTTGAAAAGCAAAGTAGCTAGGGTAGCTAACAGTGGGAACTTGGAAAGTAATGGAATGGATGGGAAGACAATTTAGTTATAGCTTGCATTGGTTTAACAGCCTAAAATTTCCATCTTCTATTTGGAACCCGGAATATTCTGTGGAAGACAAAGTGCGGCACATGTGGTGATGTCATCCACCGTTTATAACGTTTAAAAGTACCAGTGACTGATAGCTGATTGTTGTCGATGGAACTGGCAAAAGGAAAATTTCCCAGACTTCTCTTGAGGTCTGGCCTCGTGAGATCAAGTCTTTGGCCAGTACTGCCTTTGGCTCAGCAAGGTCTCGTCATCCTCCAGGCCTCTTTTGTGGCCCAGAGTGTGGCTACGTGACATTAATATTCTCCCAACTGAGATTTGAACCAAAAAGCCCTCCTGTCACAGGCCTGCATTTCGTCCCTTTAGGCTACTACCACCCCCAATTTTATTTTAAGGTAGGTCAATTAAAAGTGTTAATAAGCATGACATCCTAGATTAAAGCAAAAGGTCTACTTTTGCGTAATCAGCCTTAATTCATTATACTTAAGCTCCAATGTCTGAGAATGTACACCTCTGGTTTCTGCTATATTGTCAGGTGTATATCAATACATCACATGCTATCAATAATCAGAAAACACACTTCTTTTCAATTCAGACTGCATTTATTCTAAAGGGAAAATATATAATTCAATAAATATTGTGGAAACAACGATGGTAGGAACATATGAAAGTGACACCAACATTCAAAAAAGGAGGATGATGATGATAATGTACATGGGGGAAACACAACAGATTATAAAATGAAGTTCTAACATCAGGCAGAAAATAGTGGGACTGCTGATCTGGAAAATTTGAAAGCACTGACATTTGAACAAGCATACTGGGTATTCAAGTAAAACTTTAGCCATTAAAGTTACATTAAAAAGTGCATCAATACCTTTGATATTTAAACAGCTCCTCAACTGCTCGGGTGTTGGAGGAAAACCACAAATATATTTCATCAATAATGAAAAAGTCTCATTTTCTAACTAGTGCCCATGTAGTTTTTAAAATTATGCAATGTTTTGAATGAGTCTCACAGGCTTGAGGGTCATGAAACTCATTCAACACTTAAATAAACATCTGGGTCAAATTTCATCACACAGAAGAAAAAGACCAACATTGCAGTTATGAGGACTTTCCTAACAGCAGTGATAGAGCACTTCAGGGAATTGTAATGCCGGGAAGTTAGATGTTTTCAGAGTTCAACAATCTGAGTACAGCATGTTTCACTGCTGAAAATGTCTGCCAACTTATTATTATTACGACCTCCTTTTTCCTTATTTAGTTGGTTTCCGTCTGCCAAAGCTTTTAAGATGTTTGAAAGTTCTTTGACAATTGAGAAATGTGTCATCTTTGATAAACTTTAGATCCAAAGGCCAATTTCCGTAATTGCATATGTTTTCCAGGACAATGCAGTACTTTAGTTTGAGGATTTGTCTGTTTTACAGACTTTTTGAATTGCTGACAAAATGCTATTAATCACCTGACGTTTCCAATATATTCCAAAATATTCCTGCTTGTGGCCCCCAGATAACATAGAAGGGAGTCTACAAACCTGTCAGCATGTACAGCATTAAAATACCCTGTTGATCACTGCTCCTTCGGACAGTCATTGAACAGCTATGGCCATGGAGGTGAAATGAATAGATTAGTGAGTGGCTGCAGAGACTTGTAAGGTATCTTCCCTATTCTGATGAGTGGAATCAACTCTGTTTTTGGTTGAAACCCATAGGAAGGTTGCTAAAGTAAAACTATGATGCGTTACACCAATGATTTCACATTATACTGACAACATATCGGAGACAGGGGCAAATAACGCGACAAACAGTCAGGTTTCTGTTGCGGCAGACTAAGAAAGTCTTATTTTGAGCTCATCCCACGCACAAATTCACAATCACAGGAGCAAGGGTGAGAATGAATCAGTTCAAAACCACAGTGACAATTTGTGTAAGCCTTTGATCTGGCGCAAACAATGGCTGCTGTTGTAGCTCAGGCAGGGTGATGTGGAGAGTCCTCGACAGCGAACGCCCCATCGGCAGCTTTGGCTCTTATTCAAACGATCACATGTTCTCAAACCCTTCCTGTACAAAATGAACCGCTCCCGGTGACATCACTTCTCCTGCTCATTTCCTGTCGGTGTGGAAAGCCTCGATCACGTCCTCCTCATCCTCTCGGAGGAAGCGTGTCACTTCCAGGAGCCGGGAGTGCAACCCGTTGACAGATAGCTTCCTCTTCTGGTGGGGCGGGGGCCGGAGGGATTGGGAAGCTACTACATATCAAGAGTCTATTGGTGCAGTGTATTCCAGTCACGTACATGAATTGAAGCATATAAAACCCCATTTCAGGACAAACATGGGGCTTTTAATGTGCAGGAGAGGACACACTGATTGTCCCTTCGTGTCCTGCTTTCACTGCGCTAAGTCCTCCTTACCCTCGGTCTAAAAACCCCCTCAGTCTGAGTCTGATCAGTCACATGACTGAGCAACTCTTGGCTTTGTCCTTCCGCAGGTCCGAGGCCACAGCCGCCAGATCAGGCCGGCCGGGCATGTGTGAAATCCTCTTGGTGGATCGGGCGGCCTTGTTGCGCTTCACGTTCTTGTTGTTTTTGTTGACGCAAGCCAGCGTGGCCACATGAAAAATGTCCCTGACGCTGTTCTCGGACTGCTGAGCCGAGCACTCGATGTAGGGCGCCGAGATCTGCTTCGCCATGCTGGAACCCTGCGAAGGAGGAGGTCAAACGTGGTTACTATCAAGGAAGAAACACTGTGCATTTTAGGTTGTCAGGAGGAACTATTTACTCTTGCTAACAATAATGAGAGGATTTCCCGTCTTAGGCATGAATGATGTAATGTAACCTAAAATAAAATGAGTCTTTATTCATGAATGACTTCATTTCCTACACAGCTGACCAGCTGTTTCATGCTTCATTCATTCAAGTTTTATTTCATTTTACTGTTTTGCTCCAAAATTAGATATCCAACATTTTTAAGTCTTATAGTCATTCGCTAATTCAAGGATTAAAAAATAAAAGCATTGTTGATATTTTAATGTATTGTAATGTAAAATTGATGCATTGCATTTTACAGGTTGGGCTAATGATTGAGGCTTATCAACAGCATACCTGGTCATAAGAGACGGGTGTCTGTCTGTGGTTGGACAGCTCCACCAGTGTGCTCAGGTCGGTGCGCAGGTCTGACTTACATCCAACCAACAGCATCTTGGTGTTGGGACAAAACTCCTGGATCTCCCCCTTCCACTGTAAAGAAGAGGACACACTCTCAATCATGCACAGTTCGCAAGGACAAACACCAGTGTTTCCTCTAAATTCATCAGGCACAGCAAGAAAACTACCACCACAGTCAAAACACACCCTCATTCCTCTCAGGACTGGACACGTTCCACCTGATCAGGCTCCGTCCCAAAGACATTTTACCACTAAATTACTATTTTGTACAGCGATGAGCAATTTGAACATGGACACATTCTGTCTGATATTTACTCTGGCCAATACTATTGCAATTAAGGTCACGGTGACATTTGCCACTGCCACAGTGACAAACATCCCAGTTACCAAGAAGAAACATAATATTATGAATATGACCATGAAGGAGAAGTCACATAGACAGCAAAACAAATAGTAACATAAGCTGGATTTAAATGTGTCAATGTCTTCACTAACATTGACAAATCAATCAAATTCGGCTCATAAAAAGGAAAATACACCAACTGAAAACACTAGTTTCTCTTAAATCAGATCTCAATATTAAATGCACATTTAGTGTGTGTGTGGTCGCCAGTGCCAGAAAAACCTGAAATGAGATCCCACAAGCAGCAATTACACCTTTCTCACCCGCCGTTCAAGTACAAAGGTTAAAGCTGCCACTTCCTTGAGCCCCTCACATGGGCCGTCACACTTTGAACCCTGGGAAGGAACTACATGTAATCCCTGTGTTTCCGACCTGACAACAATGCACGGTCTGTGATCGATGGTATTTCACTTGTGGACTTAATCTGAGGGTAATGTGCCTCTGGGCTGGCTGGTCAGGGGATCAGGTTTACTGACATTCAAGGAGGAATTTGTTTTCTTGAAAGCCCTTAACAAACTAGGTCCCTGCCTTTCTTTCATTTTCTTTCTCTGTTGCACACCAACGGTCTCTTTTGTGCACACGCTGTAACTGTTAACCGCTGCTAATTATCATAGTCTAGACACTCCATTGATTGATTGACGGAAAAAGTATTGAGAACACTGTGTACACACAGCTTTGTCTGAAGACTTTTCCATCATGGAGAATTGGTTTTGTACCAAATAACAACCAGGCTAGAAAACCAGAGAAACATTGTGGTGTAGCTACAACAAATAGAACTACAATTTATAAAGTGTGATATGGTAGATTTGTGTCCAGATTCAGGTTATGCAAATTGTCTTGTCTCTAGCTCTCGTTTCTACTCCAAAACACTGGGTCAGTTTTCCAAAAAACCCACACTGTTGGTTTGTGGCTTTGTTAGCTAGCTAACTAACTAGCAAGATAATTTTGCAAAGTCAGCAGCTTCTATTAGCCAGCTAACACGGTGACATCCACAAATAAAAATGATTGGAAGTATCAGCAGTGAAATAATCCATTCCCATTTAAAACCATCATGGAAATTAGACATGTCTACTCAGTTCTGCTGTTATGGTTGAGTTGACAACCAGCTGTTCACAGCCATTGCTGCCTAGCAAGGACAAAGTTTGCCTCAAGCGCTTTCTGTCAGAGGTTTCTGTCAGGAAAAGAGGTTAAAGTTAGGGTTTGGAATGGGCGGTGCTAATATTTCTCCTGACAAGAGAGCGCTTGAGGCAGACTTCACCCTTGTGCTGCTGTCCAGGAGTTCCTCCAACATGGCCGCCAGAGGGAGTGTTATATCACTCGAAAACTGTCCCAGAAAACTGATGCTGCCTAATTGTGCTCTTTCTCAGCGACGCCCTAAAACACATTTCACATCAGAGAATTGATCATTACAACCACAGCCCTCTGCTGTGAACCACCAGCAGTCTCATGAGAGCAATTCGTGGTTAAGTGCCACCAATTGTGCCACCTCATGAGTAATCCTGGAAGGACGGGAGAGCGCTATTCCTTTATTTTCCCAGCTGCTCCGAGGATTCAAACCGGCAATCTCTCAATCATACGCCAGCTTAGTTTAACTTAACATTACAAGGTTTGAACCTCCCCACCCAAGCTGCAAAAAATCTATGAACCAAAGACTTCAGCTTCTGATCCAGTAAAACACAGCATCGCCCTTCAGTAGTTCAAAGGAAAGTAAAGTGAACAGGCTCAAGAGGCTTTTAAAACAGAGCTCTACAGACCTTTACTGGGCTTATCTAAGGTTTGATGATCTCTTCTCAGTTGAGTAAGATTGATTAATGCAAGGCTAAGGGTGAATGAAGAGTGACAAACCTTTTTCAGTACACTGTCGAGGGTTTCGGGGCGGCTGATGTCGAAACAGATGAGGACAGCGTCAGAGTCTGGGTAGGAGAGAGGCCTCACGTTGTCGTAGTATGGAGACCCTGAAAGAGCAGGAAACATTAAGTCATTTGCTGGAAATTTTATGGCATCGGCTCCGTTGCGAAAGAGAGACTAAAAGGAATGATTTGGATTGAGTTAAGTTGTGCGTGGGAATGGCATTATGCCTGAGCAGGATATTTAGATTCAGTTTGGCCAACGTTGGTCTTTGAAGTCGTTACGCAAGAGCGTGGACACACTGACAAATACACAGACGTTTTCACCGCACTCTCTCAGAACTTGTCTTTGTGGCCACACTTTCAGGCCATCCTCATAAATTAGAGCAGAAATCACTTCAACCACTCTCCCCATGGGCATCTCTCTTCGGTGAAAACAGCTTGATTCGCTCCCACACACATCAAAAGGACAGGCAGCAAATTGAGGTGAAGAAATTTTCCAGATTCAATTCACTCTTGAATCTGGGACTATTTTGAGAACATCTAAAAGGGGCCATTTTTACAGAACCATCATACCTCAACAACAGGAGCGGGATTCACAAGGGAATAGAAAAACTACATGACAAAGATTTGATCTTGTCAAAGCCCCTTTAGCACAGTCATGAGTTTTGCTTAAAAAAACTACCAGGCTCTGAATAGCACAGGTTTTTCAGTTCAGATTGTTTTTCTTTTTTTGTTTTTAATAGAATAGGAACTTTTTCCCTTGTCCAGGATCCCTGGAGCAGTGACCAGTCAAACAGTACAAGACGTGAGATTGTAGGGGAAAGCTTGGCTGATGCTGCATCAGTGTCACAGTGAAATAGTTTAGATAAGAGCTTCCCATTTGAAAATGCAGCTTGCCTCAGCTTTTAGGTGGTAAATATCTCTGAGGGAACTTGGGTTTGGCGATGGACCCGAATTTTAATGAACTCCTGATTTCTGATGCCACCAATAAAGAAAGAAAAGGGGGAAAAAAAGAGAGAACATAATGAATGATGCATTTTCATCAGTTATTTTGTGATCACTGCTCTTAAAATGTCATGGTTTGACGCGACTTGCTGGAACTTTTGATTTATGGTTAACACTGTTTGGTTTGCTGTAAAACACGAAGTCAAATGTATTCTTACTAAGTGCATGTGTGGTAAATATGAAAATCACATCAGGAGCAACTGAGGCCTACAGAAAACCTCAAATCTTGATGTCTGTAAATGAGCTTGAACATGCCAAGAATTCCAAGTTGTTGCTTTTAACCACAAAGTCGGTTATTCCCATGATGTGAAGGCAGCTGAAGACCAGCTCGCCCACAGTCCATAGCAACGAACCAAGTAGAAAAAAAAACAAAACACCCAACAAATACCACGACGTCACCGGAAAAATATGCTGACTATGACAAGATTCCTTGTTTTAGAAATTCTCTTCGGAGAGTCGGAAAACTTCAACTGAGCGCAGAGCGAGGAAATGACTCCCACCCGCAAAAATTGAAACCATGTGTGAGGGAGACGCCCCTCGCTCTGCCAGTGGAACATCTTTGGAGACCTCAAGATGAGTCAAGGTCCCGTGACCGGCGAGCGTTGACCACATACAACCCGCTGCCAAGAATCTTGGGAATTTTGTTTTTTGGTAACTGAAGGAACCCCAGGGAGGTCCTTTTCAAACTGTGCTCCGGAGAGAAGGCAGGAAGCCACTGTCACGTGTGCGCACACAGACACACACACAGTTTCTCTCTTTCTGGGTTCTAGTGTTCCTAATCTAAACAGTCTGGGTGGGGGACGGCGCTGTTTGGCAAGCGTACCCTGGAAGAGATTCTGGCCATGAAAACAATCCACCCTTCCTTCCAGACTTGGGTCGTGCTCAGCAAGGCACGACGCTGGCTTAAGTTTCTAATGTTAATACTGATCGCAATACTCCCATCATTCCACAGTATCACCTCATCACACAGGCCGTCCAGGTACCGCGATTGCTAATTTGTGTGTATCGACGCCCTCGCTTTGGGTCCGTTGGAAGTGAAGTGCGTGATCTAGCCAAACAAGAGGCCAGGTTGAAACGCTTTGCTTCGCTGCTATCATCCACATCGCAGAGGAAGTCCCAGAATTTATTTCCCATTTCTTTAGAAATGCCTCAAAAATCAATTACAACCGCATCGCAAAACTTTAGGTTGTTTTCTTTTGCCCTCGTTCCCTGGAACCGATGACTGGAAAAATAAGAGGCTGTTATTAAAAGGGAAAGCTGTGGAATTGCTTGACATTTCACAATGAATTGACTGCAATTATCAACCACATGTAAAGAAACCCATCTATCTAGGTTTCTTTGCACTGTGCGGGAGGTCTTGCTGTCTGCACACCATGTGTGTATGATTTCTATATGTTGTCTGACCCTCTGCACCGACGTCATGGAGACAAATTCCTGTGTATTCACTGTTCTTGGAGATCAAATCTATCAGTGAAAGTTACGAAATTCTATTCGTCCGAGTTCACAAAACATTTCAATTTGCAAACGTGAACCTGAAGAGCCTCAAAAGATTGCATGCAGGATGCAGTAATGGTTTTCAGAAGACTTTTAATTGGGTGTATTTCCCATCTTGTCGGACATTTACAGCTGTGTCGTAAGTGCATTAGGCCTGTGGTATGCGGTCTGTGTCTAGGACTTAACCCTGCTTCGAGATCATCTTCCTGCCAACCGGAAAGATAAGAGGAAATCCAAGGGACACCACACACACACACACACACACAAAGGCCTGCTGACTGTCATTTAATTAGCTCCTGTCACTGTTCACCCACAGGGGCTCTGAGGAAGGCAGACACACACCCTGCTCTCTCTCTTAAATTCTCTAACACACACTCCCTCATCTGTGCAGACACTGTACACACACACATTTCCATATATAATGTGACATGATACGCTATGAGACAATACAACCCGAAACAATACCATATTTCCCCTCGAGACCCTGATGTAAAAATCCATGACTAAGTAAGGGTGTTTCCATGACATTAAAATACTTTTTCTTCCTGGTTATAAATGTTTTTCTAAACTGGAAATGAATCTGGTTTCCACAACAGATGGACTGAAAACTATAATCTAATGCCATGAATGTGTCAACCAAGCTGTAAAATACATTCTGCTACATTCCTGTGAAATGACCTTGTAAATTTTACTGATATTCCTCGAGTTTCCCAAAGAGTTGATCATATTTCTAGACTTTTCCTGTCTCGAATACCCCTTACAGTTCCTCAAACTCCACAGTCTGCGGGAATCCAGCACATAGCACTTCACTGGCCTACGGATATGGAAATTTACTTTGTCACGTGCACACACACAATCCTGAGGGGCCAGCTGCAGCTGACAGGCTGGAGGTATGGCAACAGGTCTGCCGGCCTGCTGATTTACAGCATGGCTAACATAGCTGAGCTGAAGTGGGCTGGGTGTGTGTGCACGTGTGAGTGTGTGTGTCCAGATTTTTGGGACACCTGGCGAGACAACAAACCGCAACAGGCACGTCCTGCCAGCCCCTCCAACGCCATCAACCTCAAATATGCCACCTTTTATAGCAGCTGCAGTTACTATTGATATTCTTCTCATTGCTTTTCTTAGAGGGCATGAGAGAATTTCTGTCTTTTATTGCCTCCCAGATGATCTATAAGTTCAATTAGATGTGAATGAATCTACAATACATTGAAGATCCCATCACCTAAACCGGCTCTGGAGGTGGCCAATCTGTTAATGATTCTCTTCAACCCCGCCGGTCCCATCGTTTGTCATTATAAATGCATGCTGCGTGGCCAAGTTTTGTTCAAACTCTCTCAACTTTATATTTAATTCTAGTTGAGATCGCAAGGTTTCCAAAGATCCCAAATATGCCCTGCTGAATTCCAGGGAAATGTGTCTCAAATGATGCACAAGAGATGTAGATATTTTCTGTTTGATGTAATGCTGCAGGCATAAAACAATGGCGTCTTGGTATATGTGGCTTAAGGGGAAATTTGAGGGGAAATCATCGTCTGAATGAAACATCTAATCCACATATGGCAATGGCAAAAAATTCTCTTCCACATGTGGATCCAACCAGGAAGCACATTCAACTCAAAGAGGTGAAAGGCAGGTCAGATAGTCACATATCTGTCAAAAGCAGACTGGCAGGATATTTGTAAATGGAGAGCAAGTGAAACAAGGTGTTTAGTGTCAGGCCGGATGCATTTTAATGTCAGGAGTAAATGTAAACCAGCTTAATTATATCCAGACAAATTCTGGACATTGGGTAGATGTTGTTGCCAGGTGGAAAGCTGGCCTGCAAACACGATACACAAGTTTCAGTTCACAGGAAGACAGTTAATCTTTTCTAGGATTCCACTCATTAGACAGTATAACACCACAGTTGGTTTAAAGCTCTCATCAGCCGGCAAATTCCGCCCTGATTCAATTTCCCTTTGGACTAACGAGGTAAGGCTTTACTGAAACACGCCACTTCTTTACTCTGGTGAAGATCCGGGCCCGGTGTGTACAATGGGGGTCTTTGTAGGGAAGGAAGTAGCAACCTTTAGTCTAAGGAATGTCAGATATGCGGCTCCAATTCGCTGAGCCCAGAAATGTGATCCAACGCAACAAAGGCTGCTGACAGTGGAATGGAGGGGGGGCCCAGTGTGCGTGTATGTGTGTGTTCAGGGGAGGGGGGGCGGTCATGGGAGCTTACTGAATGGATGAAAAAGCCCCATAGCTAAGCTGTTCAGCATTAAGGTAGATGCAGCACATGCAACATGCTCCAGAAACAGGCATGTAAGTATCTGCCCATGTAATCTGGTCTGCTGTAAACCTAACTCCTTTACACCTGATCCTCAAAGGTGGCTTCAGGAACCTCCACGGGTCCTTTGGGGAATTCCATGGGATCGCCAAAAAAAAAAAGCTTCTTTTCACTGTAAGTTATTAGACCTTATTGATATTACATTGTACATGTAATTATGACTATTGCAATCTGAAGTTTCACTATAAACAGCCATTATTTCCCAAGGTGCTGCACAGTTCAATACAAAATCAACAACAAAAACAATCTTACCAAATGTGTCACTGGGGCAAAATACTCCAAAATGAAGTTCTTGATGTTAAATCATGATGATATCCTTGACATTACAATATCTGAGCACCTTTGTAGTTGTTTGCACAAAAATCCTTGAGGTTTTATTTTGGCTTTAGCTAAGAAAGTAGCTAAGAAAGTGGTAACAAGCATCTCAGACTGAAGTAAGAAAATAAGCTAATCTGTGTCACGGTCGATATTAAATATGGTGTGAATAATACAGGTGTCAAAGTAATGTAAAGCAAAGATGTTTTTCAGGCTAAAGCTGACACCATTAGCTAGCTAACCAAGTTGCTACAGCTTGAAAATGTTCACGTCAGCTGTATGCTAACATTACCTTTCATCCAGCCTATTTCGAAAGTAACACTATTAAATTGTATATTTAACTAAATATGTAAAATTTTATGATAAGCACAGTTGATTAGTTGGTTTAAAAAGCATGCATGATAAAAATAGCATTAAATTTGGATTTATTTTTAACAGTCGCCATTTTCCAGATTTCTCCATGTCATGTACTTCCTTGTTGGATATATCGGAGCTTTCCGAACAATACAAGATTCCTAGTTGTAATTCCATGTTTGATGTTGACGTGACTGCTATTTACCAGTTGGAAGGTGTTACTTACAGTAAATACCATATGATGTTAACATGACATTAATACCTAGGCCTCCTGTAATGTTACGTAATTAAACTGCGCTCTCCTTGGAGCAACTAAGCAGCTTTGTTAATGGGACGTTGTTATTT
Source organism: Holocentrus rufus (assembly GCA_900302615.1). Lineage (NCBI taxonomy): Eukaryota > Metazoa > Chordata > Actinopteri > Holocentriformes > Holocentridae > Holocentrus > Holocentrus rufus. Next base: position 25,328 of record OMLF01036741.1, on the reverse strand, counting down.
GTTACAACTTAAATTTTTCAGGCTGATAAGATGGGCAATAAACAGCTTTAGCAGCTATTTATTGCTCCTTCAATTTCTTCTAAGTTGGCTGTCGCTAAGGATAATTGAGCAACCCTTAATTCATTTTCACAAATTAGTCTTACTTAATAAAAGAAGACATACGGATGAAAATCAGGGTATTTAAGGATCTAACTAAAACGAATTTGAGATTTAGGTGTCTAAGGAAATGCTAAGAAGTAAATTGTGGGTCTATAGGTTTCTCTCTGCTGGTTTCTCTGGATACCTGCAGTATTTTTATGCCGTTCTGTTCGACTCTCTATCAGACAACCTGTGCAGGGCATTTAGACAGGCAGACAGACAGATAGTATAAACCATTTCCTCTGCGGGCAAAAGAAGTGTGAAGCATCAAAGGCTGAGCCTCGGCCCCAGCAGACCCCACCCCGAGGCCAGGAAATAAAACAGAGAGAGGAGGAGGGGGGGAGACAAATGGAAGGCAATAGAACCGCCAGGCATTTACCTTAATGACCTGAATTACTCCCATCACCCTCCCTTTCCACACACACACAAACACACACACACGGCTGCTCATTAGGCCACTTACAGATCACCGCAGAACAAAGACAAGCCCACCACAGTGTGTGTAGGTGTGTATGGGAGCGAGATGAGGCAAGGAGGGAGGGAGGGGGATGGGGGAGCTCTGTGTGTGTGTATGTCCTTGTCCCAACCCCCTCAACCCTAACCCAAAACACACACACACACACACACCCCTCCCCAACACACCTCTGGAGATAAGGGATCGATTGGCTGATGGGTGTCAGTACAAAGGGACCAGCCAAGCCAAAAGCTGTATCAATCAGTCATTGGGTGTGGTTGTGTGTGTGTGTGTGTTTGGGGTGGTGGGGGGTTGCTGATCTAATAGGAAGCACGTCCCCCTCGCTGTTTTATGAAGCACAGGGAAAAAAGAAAAATGCCTGTAGGTGCCTGGCTGCCAGCAGAGCGCAATAAAATGAAATTCCTTCTCCGCCTGGCTCTCGTCTCTTCGCCTTGCACTTTTCCGTGGTGCACTAATATGCTTGGGTCGAAGGATTCTGAGAGTTGCACACCTTATTTGCTTGCTTGTAGTGTTCGATCGCCTGGAAGGGAGATTATTCTGCTGTTGTGTTTGTTTTAATTTGCGACGGAGAAAGAGAATCAGCTAGGAGGGTTGAGATTTGTGTAAAATCCCCATAAGCAGCTGTTTTGCTGCATATGGGAGCTGCAGAGGGATATATAATGAAACTCTAGTATTAATTAAGCCCCCAGAACTTAATTTTAAATATCCAGAGGTTTCCAAAGATATCAAATATGTCCTGCTGAATTCCAGGGAAATGTGTATAAAATGATGCACAAGATGTGCAGATATTTTCTATTTGATGTAATTCTGCAGCCAGAAAAAAATGGCATCTTGGCTTTGAATATTTCACTCAATAGAAGTGTGATGGAGCTTCAATGAAGCTGCAACCAGCACATACACAATATGGATGTAACATTGTCCTATAATATGGAAAAAAGTGTGTTTTCTAACTTTGAAGCTACTTAAGGGGAAATTTAAGGGGGAATCTGGGTTTAAGGGGTTAAACGTATATAGCTGGTGTTTGCCCATCGATCGCGTATTTTAGAAAAAGCACAGTAGGTAAACATTGCTCAAGACAATGTAGGAATTAGAGGCCAAAGACCTGCAACAGCTGGCTGTCGGCTTGTTCCCTCCCATCACGCGCACACACACTCACACACATACTTAAACACACTCACACACGACATACGCCTCACTCACGCCTGACTGCTGTGCTTTTCACTGCCTGGACATTGATGAATGGCCAAGTGGGTTTGTTTACGCACGCACACACACACACACACACATAGGGGAACACAACAGCTGATTTGGGCCATGAGCACAAAGTCCCATGTTGCAGCAAGCGATTAGAGTTTAAGAGCGTGTACATGTGCTGCAGAGATCACAGTTTCCCAAAAACCCAACGGCCATAAATGCAACATTCTGCAAATGTTTCCAGATGTTTGAGCACCATTAAATCTATCACTGCATCGATCTATGTCTCTATCTGCTTATGACTGATGCCTCCTGCATTGTTGCCTTTCATATCTCGAGTGTAGCGAGTATGACACTGTCTACTTCATAAGAATAATTCACCATTCCACTCTCATCATTTCTGCATAATACATATCCGAATCCTGCTGCCTTTCTTTTAAAATGGTTCCACATGGGTAAAACTGGGATCAGGTGATGGGTGAGGACATCTTTATCTGAGGGGAAATGTGTCACAGAAGGGGAAATGGGTCACAGATTAATTTTGTTTTTCAAAAAATGCAGCCCTGTGCCTCTATATCGGTCACAAGGGGAACATTTTAAGGGAATTACCCAATGCATTGGAGTCAGTGAATTTACTTAATCCATTAAGCCGAAGATTTAAGAAATTTAACTAGTTAATGATAATGTGGATTCAGCCTGCAACAGAAGGCTTCACACTGGAACGCTCACAGGGGTCGGGGAGGGTTCGGGCAAGTGACCAACAAGTCTGGACATCTCACCAGAGCAGATAAAATCTGATTAGCATACCTCTGTGTTCTCACATCTGTTCACCAACAACTCATTGGAAATACAGCAACAGGCTACGGAACAGAAAATCAGGCAGATAAACAAGTGATTGGGCTTATTCGAATTGATTACCTGAGGTGTCCCACAAGCTGAGCTCAATCCTCTGTGTGTCTATTTCAAAGCTGGCTGTGTAGTTTTCGAACACTGTGGGAACGTAGCTCTGCAGGAGACAGAGGAGAAGGGCACATTACAAATGCAAACTAGTGTTACATGGAAGTTTTGAAGCTCTGATCTTTATTGAAAATGGCCAAAGTCAAACACAGCATGATTGGCCTGCATAATCATCATCATCATCATTACAGTGTAGCCTAGCCAACATTTACTAGTACCTCTACTACCAAAAAAAAAAAAAAGTACTACAATTGCTACTATCAGTACTAATGCTACCACTGCTGCTAATATCATGATTACTACTGCCTTACTATTCGTTGATCACTGCTGAAAAACAAGCTAACTTAAATCTGGTAATATATGACATATAAACATATGAGTAGCTACATTATAGATTAGATTATTTCATTGTGTAACACTGCTATTGCTAATTATACCGCTGCTAGCCTGCAACGGCTATTATCATCATCGTCGTCATCATGCAGTGTCTCACCTCTGGGAAACAATCCTTAGCAAACACGTGAAGCAGCGCCGTCTTCCCACACTGACTGTCCCCTACCACCACTATTTTACACTTAATGCTCTGACTGGGATCCATGCCGGATTTCAGAGATATTTTCTGGCAAGATCGTCTCTCCTTCATTGATTTACGTTTGGATTAAAGGGGAAAAAACCAGAGTCCAAGCGAGGGCGCGTGCAGGCTGTAGGTGAAGGGCGACAGATGCGGTCACAGTGTCTCTCCCACGGTTCCCGTAAGGCTCCCTCTCTGCTCCAGCTGGGTCTGAGACGGGAAATGCCATTTGCCGGTATTTATAACGGCCCGGGAGCCAATCATGGCGGAGTCTGTCCTCCTGCCTGGCTGAGGCTCGTCCCTCCTACAAGCCTCCACGCACGCTGACAGCCTGACAGCAAGGCGCCATCACTGGAGTGGACTTGTCCTCCATCATGGCGCCCCCCTTCGGACTGCAGACCTACACCTTTCTACATACTGAGTATTAGTGCTATATGATTTCATTATATATCCTAATAGACCTTTTTCACAGCTGTCATTTTTGAAATAGCAGGTTAAACACAGCTGCCACTAATGACATTACGAACGAATTATGAACGTTCTGTTCTATTTAGAACCTTAATGTGATTAGTAACACCTGTGTTACCTACTATTTCATGTCAAAATAGCTGCTGTGAGAAAGGTCTATTTAATATTGTATATTATTATATACAAGATTATATAAAAAACGTTTATGATTTACTATTATGATTCTTGTGTAATCATATTTAGACACATTATAAAGAAAATGCATGTACAGTAAGTATAAATTATATCAGTTAATATATAAAAAATATAGATTTTATGATATTAAAACAATATTTTTATATTGATCTATTATATTATTAGAATTTAGTAAAAATATTTTTATTATAGCTATCTAAATATATCTCTATGGGTAGTTATATTTAATTACTTTTCCATTACACC
>OMLF01036741.1:0-21064 GCA_900302615.1 Holocentrus rufus | reverse complement strand
AAGCAGGAGACCGAACAGTGTTGGTATCCAGTGCTATTAAGGTCCTTTTGCTGGATAAAATCAAATCAGTGGGGACTTCTTATCTAAACTAGTTAGTGTGAGTCAGTCAACACACTGATCTGTCTGGGCTAAATGCTGACAGGAGAATGGCTGGCATGTTTCAGCACCTCAATTAACTGAGAAAAAAAAGTAATCAGAGGTTCTCCTATAGACCAGTGGGCCTGTGGTGCTCTTTAAGTCTCAAAGAGTCAGATGTGATCTCAAGGTCACATAACGGATCAGTAGGTGGTCAATCTTTATATTTAGAAACAAAGATTTCACACATTTCTCACAGAGAATGAGAGCACTCAGGGTGTTAATTCGCTGACAGAAAAGCCTTGTGGACAGGTATTGATGCAGTCGCTCACTATACAGAGATTGTATACCTTTAGAAATCTCTCTGACTTGGACTCTTTATCACATGAGCTCTAAGATATAAGTATAAGAATCCATGAATTCTGTAAACAGGGCCGTAGCAAGGAATTCTGAGTCCCATGAAAATATAATGATACGAGGAGTCAACCATTGGGTGGGGTGGACAGTTTACTTCGATCTATTTTTTGTCACATTCTGTTGTTCCATATGTTTCCCCTCAAGTGACACATAACACATGGACACACCTCAATCATCCAGACATTGTGGAGGCTCAGAGCCCTTATGTGGCTGTGGGCCCCCTGAATCATTTCCACTTTGCCCCCCTTTATGATGGCCCTGTTTGTAGATATACATTTGGCTTGGGATCCTGCCTGGAAAATGACTGATCCTGAACTGATAACAAAATGTACTTTAAACCCCACTTTGACTGTGTTCTAGCCTACAAAATCAAACAGTACATTCCAATTTGCATTTCGCAGCGAACTCAATACTAAATAGCGCTCAGTTCCAGTGACCGAAAACATAGCGAAGCTGTGGCAGCTTTCAATGAGGATTCCCTTATTCCTATATGTATATGTGAATGATACATCTACTTAAGATGACAAAGTTTTATATAGAAAGCACATTTGGGAGGTAACAGGTGGGCTTCATTTCCATTATTTCATATGTGGTTTTCATTTAGCTTTGGTTTTCATTTACAGAGATCTTATAAGCTCCTTCCCTTTTGCTATAAAAAGGAATAGGGGAAAAGACAATAGATCAGAAAAGTGCATATGTCTCACTGTTCCTATTAATCTCCATTCATATTTTGAAAAACACACTTTTAAACAATTTCTAGAGATTTGTGGTTTGCTAATATTGTTTTTCTGATGTGTCTCAAAAAGATTGTATTTACCTTAAATTTTTTTCATAGCTATGCTCGCACAAATAGGATCTAAAGACTACAACTCCCCACACAACACCCAGCATTCCAGGCCCCCGCTCTTCAACCTGCTAGCATAACTGAACTGTTTGCTAACTAGCAAGCTAATTCACCTTGTAACCCATAGCCATATGTTTTCAAGGGTGACAGGAGGAGTTCTTGGAGAGGAGAAAGTAATTACAAGCCAGGACGTGTGGAGGAATGTAGTTATCTGATTGGTTCAACTGACCCTCGCAGTGCAGCTTGACTCAATGGACAACAAACAGGACTACAATTTAATGAGTCCAGATTTTTTCTCACATCACACAGGCTAATGGAGGAGTGATCCCACTTTTGAAACATAACTGATCTCCAGTTATGATTGTGTCTGAGGGGAAAGACAGCCTTTCTGGTTCAGTCTCCAGATCTTCCTGTCTTGTCTGGGGTGCGAACAGGCAACCCTCTGGCCACCAGGCCTCTTCTCTAACCTCCGGGCTGCTGTCTCAAACAGCAAAGCCACAAATATTGTAGAAACAGAAGAAACAGTAGCTTACTGCGTCGGTTCTGCGCTTTGCGACAGAACGAGGAGACTCTCAGTGTTGCTGGCAGGGTTTCGCCGCGAGGAAGCTCCTCCCCGCAGGCTGTGGTGGGAGTCCCGTCTGTTGCGTGGGAGCTCTACCTCCAGGCCCCAACACTGCCAAAAGAGAGGGGACTGGAGGGTTTTACACCATATATGCCCATCTCCATACCATATCCATTTGACCTCATTCAAATTCTGGCTGATGCCAAGGATTTTGTGCCAGTCTGGGATGCAAATATAGAGCCACAGTTTTAATGTTACCCAGATCAGCAGCATTGTTTTATCTGTTTGTAGTTAATTTGTTTCGGTGACTTCTTCATATGCTCCTTGGTTATCTGGAGTCTCACCTGCATCATTTTTTTGTCTTGTTCCCTCTGTATCTTATCAATTTTATGCGGCCAAATAAAAACATTACCGACTCTCATGAAATCTGTATTGCCTGGAGAAAAGGGACGATAACAGAGGCGACAGCAGTGGCAAGGAAAAAATAAAATAAAATAAAAAATCAGTGTTTCACCCACCAGCCAGGGTGTTTACATGTGCTGCATCCCACTGTAGTCTACAGACTGTTTTATTCACACTGCCTGCCTGTATGTGCTGCACTCTGCTACAGCCTGCAGCTTTGTAAATCGCACTCGGGCGCAGCCACACATTTGGACCGAGACGACACTGTGCAGATTGGCAGACGACGATGTGTGGTAACACCTTAAGGCGAAGCCAAAATTAATTCTTAAGAGCTCATGAACCTGAACATGAACACTGATCCATTCCAGTCCAAAAACAAGTGCATTCTGTTTCAAGAGCAGATACACATTTTCTATACTTTATTAATACTTTACCATTTTTCCCATTTCTGTTTCTACATATTTATTTTTAACTCTTCAAGTATTTTGTTTGTTTTTCATTATTATCATTATTATTACTAGTGTCAGCATTATATACTTACTGGAAAGAATATTTGTGGAAGTTTATAGTCACATAATACTGTCAACTTCCTGATCACTGTCAATTAGCTAATAGATAATACATCACTGTCATGAAGCCAGGAAGGTTTTAAATGTCATTTTATTTCATTAACCATTTCTCAAAGCAGAGAACAATGCAGGAGCATCATTTTCACAATAATCTTGTTTCTAAATCAAAATTGCTGAGCAAAGAAGTTCATTTTGAATTTTTTTTGTCATCCTGGTACTGTAGATCTAGTGTTAGTGGCATCTCTAGTTTTCTCACTTAAACTTTTCTATATTCAATTCAAGAAACAAAAACCTGCATAAAATAAATTCACAACTTGTTTATATGAGACACTTTCAGCCTATAAAATAGTTAGTGTAGGGAGCTTGCACACACACACACACACACACGCACACACACAAACCTTTAAAATAATTGAGTCCTAAGAGCGAATGATTTTGGATAATCAATCCCTAATTAACAATTACCCTCTCCTAAATAACTGAGTCTAATGACTAAATCTGGCACTGTACATCTGGGATGAACGCTGGACGCCCTCCGTCTGTATTCCCATAATGCTTTATTACACAAGTGGGTCAGCACACGTCTACCTTGTAGCAAGCTGTAACGAAAGCAGAATGGAGAACATTTCCATTCTCCTGTCAGAGTGATGCTGCTCTGGCAGACGCCTGACAAAAACAAGAGCCGCTAACGTGGCTGTTGCAACAGCTATAAATACTAGGAATTCCTCAGAGCAGCAATGGTATCCAGTGTTCAACTCTGCTTGTATAAGAGGCTTGCCAGCGAAGAGGAACAGCCATTACTATCTATCAAGACCAGCACAGTTCAGACTTGGGTCACACAGTCGTTGCACGTAATTCTTCCTGTTTGTTACAGCTTCTTGGAGTGCAGAGTCAGTGGGGCTTGCCATGTTGCTGCGGCGAGTTCCAGCAGCGGCAGACAATTACAGGAAAGCATTGGAAAGTCAATTTGATATGCTTCTCTGATACTCCAAGCAGGAGTGAGTCGTCTGCCTGGGCTTTTCTTCATCAGGTTAGCCAGTGGGGTGGTAGTGCTGGAGGTGGGTGACTAGTCTAGGTCACTGGGTCTGAGATCACCCCCCCTTCGCCTTCCCCTTGCCCTCATGCCAGCCTTTCCCCCCCAACAGCATGTTGCCCCACAGTTACCTCTGTCGACGTTCATTCAATCAGAGGGGCACTGACATTTACTGCCAGGGCAAACACAAAACCCGTTGGCTTGCTCCGGTTTGAGAGGGATTTCCTCGACGGTTAGTCACTGCGACTGGAAAATTAAGGGCAGACTCAAAACAGTTCAGGGAGGGATAGCACTGGAATTTCCATCTTGTATTTTCTGTAACTGACAACAAATCGAAGAGTAAATGGGGAAGTTGATATTAAGCATATGGATATGTTGGTAGACAGAGCCATCATTGCAAACATATACCTAAATAGTGGTTTATGGGACTATATGTAAGAAATAATTACAGAGCTGAGAGGGCGGATGACCATGGACTAGGTATTTTTGTGACTAAATACCATGTTTTCTCCAACAAAGTAACATGGACTATTTGTTGTTTTCACTATAGCCACGTAATAGTGCGATTAACATGATACATGCATGCTATATGCATGCATGTAGCATGCATATCACATGCATTGAGTATTTTATCATGTTGTAACATGTTAGAATAAAGATTTTGAATTTTTCTGATCATTTTCTCACTATTAACTAAGTCACTGTTTCTCCATAACAGGGCAAAGTGGATTTTGTGTGTGTGCATGAAACATTAGGGCACAAAAAGATAAAATATCACTGCAAGCTATCAAATTTGGTGGCACAACATAGAGAACTGACAGCCAACAGTGAAGGAGCATTCAGTGTGACAGGGGATACCAAACTGTTCCATCCACATGCACGATTACTTATGGCATTATATTAATTTAAATGTGAAATCTGAGACCAAGAAAATAGCACCATCAGGCCTGATGCAGACGTCTACCTAACCCCCTGCAAATAGGCAGATCAGCAGAGGCTGTATGGAGCTTGAAATTGTTTGACACTGGTATCGCACCATCTATTCACTTGTAGATGACTTGCAAATAATAACCACTCAATCTACAGTACATTGTAGGCAAATTATGAATATGCACACAACATTTTGTTGCAAGTTCATCATAGGCAGAATCAATTGGTTTAGTCAAGTCTTACCTCTGGAATGAGCTCAGTTTCACTGCGGGTTTCAAACAGGAATGGTTGGCATTTCTGTCTCACAGTTGGGCACTGTGACTGGCAGGAGAAATTATTGAGGTGAATTAGCGGACGGTTCATTCACAACATCTATTCATCTCATCTGTATCTTCACACTTCCTGGATTCATGTATTATGTTTGTATCAGGTTGTATCACATAATTTATGAACATATTATGGGTTTTTGCTGTATGCAATGGCTGTGATTTAATCTGTACGCAAAATTGAATCAATATTAGTCTATATGTAGTATCAGGTGACAACAGGTAAGGACACTGCTTGCAAGTAGTTTAGACTCAACTGACACAAAAATCTGGAATATAAGTGAGTAAGTCAATGAGAACAGTGTAGATTCAACCATCACATCCATTGTCAGTTGCGTTTAAAGGGTCCTCACTTTTACGTAGTGCACCTTTAACAGCTTTCACTTACTATTACTGATCACTATGTCTCTATCAAGAGAAAGAACAGGGCAGAGACTAGGGGGGGTGGGAGGAGAGAAATAAGGATGCAAAAGAAGAATAGAGGCTCTTCACAGAATGTTTCTGGAGTTCTCTGTCTTCCAACATGGCTGCCTGTAACATAGCAACCATGTTGCTATGTGTTGATATATGATAATTATATAAACAAAAACATAATAATTTGTTGTTTTGTTACTGGATCTTGTAAACAAGTCTTAGTAAAACAGTAATATCATGCTTCTCCAGTGTTTTAGCTACTCTACCGCTACACAGAAATTAGGCATTTTCTTTCGAAAGTGGTTACCGATGATTAGAGGCAGCCATACTGGAAGAAAAAGAACTACACAAACATTCCGTGCAAAGCCTCTATACAGAGGGAGTGAGGAGGGCAACAGAGAGCAGATTACAGTATATTACTGTAGGCCTGTAGAGACTGTACAGAAATATTATAATCTTATCCTGAGGGTGGAAGCCCTTCTGAAGAACGCCAAGGCGATTGATCTTCTGAGGACAAATGGCCTAAGCTGACCAGAACAAAACCATCTCCCAAACCTCATGTTCCTTTAACAGTTTTTTCTATGGTTAAATCCACAAAATGACACAATTAGCTATTCTTGTACGCTCCCTATTGGGGTTTCTAGTGCATGAAATAACAGTGGAACTCAGTGAGACCTCTTAATGAATCCTAATGAACGAGGAACTCTCTTTCGTCCCCCATAGGTATTGTAGAACAGGAGCCCCTTGGCTTACTAACACGACATTTTCCTTTAACAAACCATTAGCTTGATTTGCTCTGCAGAACATACTGTAGGGCAATGAGGGCAAAGCATAAACACTAGGACAGACACACACACATGAAGGACAAAGGCAGTGACACTTAAGACAGCGTACAGTAAGTGCCTAGTGTCTCTTATCAGTCATTATCGTACCATTCAGGCATGGATACACACACTGATGTAATGAGGCACAGAGAACAAACTCAGTATGTGTGTGTGTCTGTGCACATGCATGCATTTCTAATAGTTGAAGGATGAATCATTTCAGGGATGACCTGATTCTTCAGGCAGGTTTGTGCAAGTGAGTGAGTGTGCGCGTGTGCCTGTATTTTTGTGTGTTTTTGCCAGTTAATGGCGCATGAAATTACGTCTTCATTAGCATCTCCTCAAGACAAAACACATGACGGGACAATAATCATATCTGTCAGTTCTGTGACAAGAACAAAGAAACATGTGGTACGTCTGATCACTGCTCACTGATGGAAACGGTTATAGAAAAGGTCATTATAGACCTTTTCTGCCCGTTAGCTATTTATATCTATACCTGTCATTTGGTGAGCAATATCTTATCAAAGTTTATGAGATGAAAGCAATTTGAAAACAGTATTTTTTAAGATCCGTTTCTGTTTCTTGACATAACACAAAGATGCAATTTATGCAACAAAGATCATGACTCAGCTTCAAACCCAAGTTAGATCGTGAGTGCCTTGGCACCACTGACCCACCAGGACCCAGACCTGAGTGCGTCTTGCCAGTGATGTAGTTTGGGATCCAAACCAGGCTCTGCAAGCGTTCCCTCTGATCCTAGGAAATGTCTGGCTTCCGCACACGGATGTGGCTTTTTACGAGCGCGTGCAGACCCACCACAGTCTCCGCCATGCTGATAAGTCAAGTCACATCACAAGAAGATCAAGATGCGAGGCAGTGTGTGTGTGTGTGTGATGTGTGATGTGAATAGGGGACTGACAGCCAGGAAACAGCCTGTGGTGTCATCCAGCTCTTTATCGCTGTAATGACATATGAGACGCTCCGTATGGGTATGAAGATCTCTGTTGCAATGTTAGTGTCAGAGCTGATTAAATTCGTCCTCACATCACAAACGCACAACAGACAAAGCAAAGAGCATCCAATCACTGCTGCTGTCAATTTTAGTCCCATCAGATGCTTTGAAATGTAAATTAACATTGATTGTTAAAATGAAGACATGATCACCTTCCAGCTGGTTGTCCAGCTAGGTGACACAAGTAAAAGAAGGAAAGGAAATTAACGACAGCATTCCAAATTTGCATTGGTGCCAAACTATTGTTTGTTGCCAAAGTATTGAAGTCAGTTTGAAATGCTGTAATTAATGATAACAGGGCTAGCTTTAGCCAACAATCGTGAGGTTTTCTGTGGTTTACAAAATCAATAATAGCAGAAAGCAAAGCATTTGGAAACTATAAAACATGATTTAAATAGTCTTAGCTGTGGCTCAGTAAGGTTTCATCAGATCCAATTTCTTGCACAGAAGACTGTGCTGTGGGCAGCCATTACGTCATAATACACCATTTTCCCAAGCAGCCATGTTTATATGAAATAGCAGGTAAACACAAGTGTTACTAATGACACTAATTAAGGTCTTCCATTCCATTTAAGTGTGGCAGAGTCTTTCCGGTGAGCCAGCATGAATAATAGCAGGACCCTGGCTCTGTTAGCACTAAATAGAACAGAACCTTCATTAATGTTATTAGTAACACCTGTGTTTACCTGCTATTCATGTCTAAATGGCTGGTGTGAAAAAGTTCTGTAGGGACAATTTGTGTTACATCTAGAATCCCGATTTACCCGAGTACAATAAACCTGCCTTCAAGTGAATGAGGCATTAGCAACACTAGTTTGTCGTGTTCTAAATGTCCACCTTTGCCATTTCGACTGTACAGAATGGACACGGTCATTTGAAGTCTGTGGTGTTTTTGACTTAGGACTAAACATTCCAAACCAATTTGATTGATTTTGTGTTTGCATGATGTCACCTTGTCAGCTAGCTAACTATTTGGATAGCTAACTGCATTGTCTTGCTGTAAACACATCTGACATAGTGGAAGCTGGTGTTACTTGTGGCCAATTGTTGCATGCTAACATTATTAATTGCTTTGCTAAGTTAGCTTACAGGCTAGTTAGCTAGCTAACAAAGCCACAAAAGACGTGTTTGTTTTGGAGTAAAGACTAGGACTAAAGACAAGACAGTAATAGAAACAAGGAATTAGGAACAAATGTACAATTTTGTCTTACCAATAACATTGTTTAATTGACATAACCTAAACCACAAGCATCTTTTTCAGGTATTTTTTTTCTAGCCTGGTTATTTAGATTTTATTTGCACACAGGCAGTTTTACAATGATCTTATAAGATGGAAGTGGCTCTTAAAAGAATGTTAGCACAATGTTAATTAATGTTAACTTATACTGTGCAATGTTTGTTGTTAATTGATGTTAATTTTTAACTGTGTATTGTTATCTCTTAATTGCCAGGTCTGGGATATAAATACCTTGTGACTTGCTGACTGTTTAACTTCTACACTGAGTGATAAACCACTTATTTAGACAGACTTTAATTCTTTGTACTTAACATATATCGACCTTTCAACAGTGTTGATGTTGTTGGTCAGTTTTTACCCTCTGTTGCCCTATAAGCTCCAGTTTAAGTAGTGAGTAAGTGCTACTGCAGGAAATGTACACAAATCAGAAAAGAAGACAGCATCACCACCATAACGTCTGTGCAGAGTACCACACAGTCAGATAGGAGCAAGACAGACCTTTCTAATAGGTCTCTGTGGAAAGCATTTTGATCCTCTTGCGTTCTTTGGAGCTCTTCCATAGATAGACCGCCCCTCCCCTCCCTCGCCTCCCCACTGGCAGGGCCCGGCGGCATGGCCTGGAAATCAGCACCAGATGACGTGTCAGGGAGGCAGCATGCCAAGCCAAGCCGTCTGAGCCCAGCCCACACTGATGGAGGGAGCGCTGGCGGAGGATGGACACAACAGGGGAAGGAGGAGGTGTTTGTGTGGGCGTCAGTGTGTGTGAGTGTGTGTTTGTTTCTGTTGTCATGCTTACATGCAAGTGTGCCTGCAGGGACATGGGTATTTCATGTGCAAATGTGAACGTGTGTGCATGTGTACTGTAAATGCATGTGTGTGCAGGTGTATGTGTATGTGTGCTTGCATGCATGTGTATTTGTGTGTGTGCGCTGTTGTGCTTCTCTCCTTGTGTTTTGACAGGCATAGAAAGATGCTTAATGTTCTCCAGAGTGAGGAGAGTTCAAGGTTAGTGGTTTGGTCCCTTATGGCATCTGCTGAGGCTGGTGAATGTGTGTGTGTGTGTGTGTGGAGGTTGGAGGTAGGTTAGCTTGATACAGTGGGGTACTGATGGTGGGGGTGGGGGTTTCATACCAGGCTCTCTTTGATCTACTAAGGTGGACTGAGGTCTCTGCAGCCCGCTGTGAGTGGGGTGGAGGATGCAGTGGTGTGTGTGTGTGTGTCTGTGTGTTTATGTGTCAAAGCAGGGCTTGCAGTGATAACCCTGTGGAGTTCTATAAGGGTATACATCATATTTAATACTGCATCCATGATAATGAGCAGTGTGCTGCATGGCTCCTGGTGACTCTGATTTTCCCTTAAATTTCCCATTAGGTAGCTTCACAATTCAGCCAAATATTAGACAAAGCCATTCACAGATCATTCTTGTTATTGTTTTTATTGTTTACCAGATGGATGCAGGTTACACATCAGATGAGTTGTAACAGAAATTTAAACTAAATTAACTTTTATAAACTTTCCGACATGCTGTGTGGCAAAACCTAGCCATTTGGCATTTCAAGTAGATTGAGAAAACAGTAATACCACCTACACTGCTGGACCTTGGCCAGGGCACCTTGTATTGCAGTGATGGCATTGTGTAGAGGTAAAAAAAAATGTAATGCATAATGATATATAGCCACCTTGGACTGCACCACTAGACAAATAGGAATTCCTCGTAAAAACAAGGGTGATATCATGCAAAGTATATGTGACATATTTGCAAATGCGGCAGAGAGTTGGTGGGCTGAGGGCGCAGCTACAAGGAGGAAATGTCACTTGTCTCTCCCCTTTTCTGTCTGTCTCCACTTATAAAGCCCTCATAAAACCAATAATGTTGTACAGATGTAGACATTTTGCCCGTGAGCTAACAATATAGGAGGCACACTATGTCGAGAATGCCTTTGATCAAGGCTTTATGAAGCAGACTGCCGCTTTGATGATTCTGCTGACATTTCCAGGGGACTTTTAAAGACTTGAGAGTCGGGCTAATCAAATCAATGTGCTCTCTCACTACTCAGCATTAGGTACCATGTATGCAGCCAGTCACTCAGGGTTGGGTTTTTAAGGCTTGGCAATGAGAGAGCGAGACATAGAGCATGTGCTTAGAGCATTTTGAACCAATGAAGACATTTAGACTCTGTATATGGACTTGTTAATGTCAATATTACACACATTTCATGTATATCGCTGCAAATTCACAAAGTCTACATCCTCGGGTTTCATATTTCCTGCATTGCTACATACTGCTTTTCTTATGTAATCTTTTCTCATATGTCCTATTGATTCATTCTGTTTCTGTGTCAGTTGTATATGTTTATATAACCCCTATTTGTTATATTCTTGCTTATATTTGATTTTTTCCTGGTTTATGTCTTGCTGCTGCAATGATCCACTTGCCCCACAGGGATCATTAAAGTTTCATTTTATCTTCAAAATTATTCCGCAGGGTTTTTTGCTTCACTGGAGAGCACGCAGTTCAGTGGGACAGAAACTTTCAGACAGAGAGATGGGGCATTTCTTTCTCTGATGGCCTGATTCTCCATCGGAGAATGAATGAACACCATTCATCATCATAGAGAAATTGATTTCAGATGCTGACAGCACACAATGGGCATTCAAACACATATGATACATGATCACAATCATACACACCTGCAAGTACAAACATACACGCTGGCCCGTCATGGGGACTCAGCAGTCTAGAGCAAATGCATATTCAAATCCAGCTCATTATTTTTCATGCATATCATCATCTTTCTCCTCCGCATCTCTCCTTTGTATTAGACCAGGAAAAATAAACATTTTTGAGCTCTCATATAAAGTATGGTTTTCTATCATAGCTTTGGATTAATTTTAAATAATCTGTTCTCAGCTTAATGCTAAATGTTCCTGCACTGTTAAGGGGAACTGTATTCCTAGATGTCTGCATTTGATTGTCATATGTAGTAAAATAACAAAACAGCTCACTTTAGGAGCTTCAGTAAGATCCATTTTTAACAGGTTCTTTAATTGTTTCCATGGCTACAGCATGGTTCCAGATAAAGATCCCAGAACCTAATTTTAGCCCTGCTTTGGAGGTGATACTAAAACCTGACTACCAGTGACTTTAGTAGGAGCTAGCAATGCTGTCAATCTTGATTGGTCAAACACTGACACTTCCACAAACATGTGCTATCCTTAGAAGGCTACAACACAGCCATTAAATGCAAACAGCACCGAATGACAAGCTGCAAAAACAAAACTATGAAACCTGCAAATTGGACAAACAGAGGTACATGTCTTTTTCAGTATTCAGGGAGAAGAAAGTCTTAAGCAGGAGCTGGAATTGGCTATTTGAAATGGAAAAAATATCACACTTAATACCCTTCATATTTGGTTCTTCATACAGTGGTAATGGAAGCAAAAGCCAGTCCCAGAAATTCACAGGTTCTGAAAGTCCCAGGTTGTGGAAAGTCCGGGGTTGATCTTGGTTGTTGGAAGGGGTTGAAGAACTGACCACAAGATTCACAGAGATGTAAACAGAGGCGATCAACAGCAAACGGAAATGGAGATGCTTTTCTACAAGGCAACAAAGTCAAGCACGAGATAGTTTAGACGAACTGGAAATGGACATGAACCGGAACCAGTGCAGTGCTTCGATTTCACCACAAATGAATCCTTTTGTTGTTTGTACAAGCCTACCGAAGTTCATTTCCATAGCAAGTACATTCTACCAGCTTTAGCCTTGACCGTCCCTTGTGTTTTGTACCCTCAAGCAAGTACTTTCAATCCTGGCAAGGGCCCCATGTGGCGTCCGTGTGCTGGGAGTGCTGTGGCCTGTGGTGTTGAGGTTTGTTGGGGAATCACGTCTCATCCTCACACACTGTTGACCGCGAGCCGTTTGAACTGGTCAGAGGACAGGCTGATGATTATACTGTCACTTCCTGCATTGGCTCGTAAGGAAAGCCTTACAGATGGGAGTTTTCCATGTAACAGTAAAGGAGAAAGAGGAAGACAGGGCAGATGATGTGCAACATGCAATGGGTCATGAGCTAAACACATGACAGAATCCAGACAATGTGACTCTACTCTTTAACTCTTGGTTTCAGGGGTTAGAAAAACAGGGTTAACAATTGTCTAGCTTTAGAAACTTCATGATTCTTATTTAAAAGGTTTATTGCTTCTGCTGCAATGGTGTTTTTCCTTCATTTTCTCTTGCACCAGAAAGCGACTACCTGATGGAAGGTTGAATTCATTGCCTGGTACATATGGCTTGTCATCTTATATTGCCTGGCTCTCTCTCAGCTCCTGCTGACAGTAAAACTCTCAGAGACTTCCTTGAGGTAATCCAATGGTTCTGTTATTTATGTGCTGACAACGGCAGAGAGGCTTTTACTGTCCCTCTGATTGACACTTGCAAATCAGGTAATAAAACCAAAGGATAATATACTCTCAATAAAAACACAGTAAAGAAGTTGTTAAGACTGTTCCGGTCACTTCAGTGGAGCTTAGCAGCCTCATACACTGCAGTTTTTGTTGGCTTTTCTTTGTGCTTGTGATTTCTGTGAATGTGAGCTTGTCCCCAAAGATTGTCCCAAGATATTTAAGAGTATAGATAGCTTCCACTGGTTCCCCATTAAATGTGACACCCTCATAGTCTTCGGATCATTCATATGATATGAGTTGAAAGTGGGAACAAGAACGAACACACCACAAATTTTGAAGATATGAATATTACACATGTATCATAGTGACACAAGCTAAATTTGAAGGCATTTGGTTCGTTTACATATTTTATGAGACCAATTAAATACCAGTCATTGTTTTTCTGCAGCTAATGGACAAACCATTTTCTTGGTCTGTCTCCCTCAATTGCTCCCATAAGGCTCTTCCATCACAACTCCACTGGTCTGCGACACCCATGCAACATTTAGGGAGAGCAGCAGGGGGCTAAGACTCATATTTCCCCACGTTAACTCTCCCTGTGCGGGGTGATGATCTGTAAAGAGAATCATTATGAAGCAATCTGTCACTGGTGTGCCATGCACACGTGACCGGCACACATGGAGTCATATTCAGACACACACACATACACACTCACACAGTAGCTGGCCTCCTATCGCCTGGGGAAAACCGTCCATCAACAACAGTCCCATTCCTCACCATGAAAGCGACATGGAGGTTGTTGCTGCTTGTCTGAGTGCCTGTGCGTGTCTTTATGTGCGTATCCTCTGACCCCCAAGATGTACGAACCTAACCTGGTGGTAAAATATGACGTTTTATAACCAGGAAGTCACAGGCTCGAGCTCCACCTAAGCCTTTGTGTCCTTGAGAGAGACAGTCAGCTCCTCCGTGGTCCAGGCTTCCTCTCCCAGCCTGCTGCTGTGCTTTGACCTCTACCATAAAATCCATACATGCATTATACATTCAAAGAAGCAATTTCCTAATTATAGTGTGTGTGTAATATGGAGAATGAAGTGCTCCAAGCACATATACAAAAAATAATGCTTTCCTGCAAATATAATTGATTTTTGTTGATACTGGTGGCTGTGATGCCTTGTCCCTTACCCTCCTCTTTATTTTGCCACATCTCTTACTGCAATCCCCCCAAATGGGTATAATTATGCTGAATGGTGCGTAATTGTTGCAAACCCACTATCAGGGAGCAAAGAGGGAGGATAGAGGGTTAGCCGGCAAAATGCAGTACTGTCTGGTCTATGTTAAAGGTTTTTTTCTGCTAAAATGTGATTCCTTCATTCTCCTGGATGTTTACAATGTATTCAGAGCTGTCCCCAACCTCTTCCACTACGTTCCTATGGTAACAAGTCGAGAGTGTGTCTGGTATGTGTGTGCATTCATTATGAAAGTGTACCTTATTTTTACATACAAATCAAATATCAACACTGTGGCGCAAGCTCATTTAATAGAAGAAAAGCATTTGTGTGTTTCTTGTCCATGGACAATGACTGTACTAAGCATTTTTAATATTCACACGTCACACACAGCTCTCAGTCATCCCCTTGGAAAAGATGGGAGCACTGTGCATGTGTGTGTGTACATCAGAGGAGAGCCAACTGGCATTAGTCGCCTGCCAATCTGCACCATGTGTGCCAAACCCAGCCTCCATAATTGTCCCACTGAGCTGGGCTATGGCAGCAACGGTATCTCCTGTTTTAATAGAATTCAGCACTCCTGTATTGGGGAAAGCGTAATACCGCCACCTACTGTCAAATATCGCTTCATAGTTCAGCTCTAGCAAAATGATAAATCTCTATACAACGGGCAGGTACATACAAATTCATATAACCAAGGACAAAAATACATTTAGCCATGTTTTTAGAAGCTCGGGGCATCACTGATGTATTGTCTGCAAAGCACTCTGTAATTCTATGTTGAAATGTGTTGTGCCATGTCATCTCTAGTGGTAGACTGATTTTTGCTTTCTTTGTCTCCCACACCCACCCGCCACACACAGGGTCCTCCTCCTCCTCCGTGTGAGGCAACCTGGGACAGGAAGTCTGTGCCCCACTTTGCGTTCCAGTCATTGTCCATCTGCCCTGAAATAGACTGGACTATGAGGCGTAACCACACAGGCTGGGGCAGGTTATTGGGTTTAAATAGATGGAACGGACACTATGTTCTATGGCAATGGTCTGCACCAGCATGAATATGATTAGGTCTGGATGTAATTATCCATTTTCAAATATTTGCATGCATAAGCACCAATGCAGGCTCGGTTAGCTGACAGCATCAGTATCTTGTACAGGTGCCACAAATAAAATTATTAATTGCCTATTTATAGGAAAATCCAGAGGAATCAATCCAAAGTTGCAGACTTGAGTTCTTCATGAAGATACAAGGAATGAGCTTATCCATGGAAATGTAAACACATGTAATGAGTGATAAAGTGATTAAAATCATCTCTGAACAACAGAATTAAAAGATGTGAGTGAGAGATGGGTCGGCATCTGCTATCTGGATTTGTTACAGTGAAATTAATTGGGAGCTTATCTTTTTGGTGGCGAGGTTAATTAAGACTTGCCCCCACTGCTGTGAGGACATTATTTGGATTGAGACCTGCTGTTTAAAGGCCTATCCATTAATCCACGCGTAAACAAAAGGGAAGTCTCACCACAAAGAAAGACAAAGCACTGAAAATGACACATTTAGGATTTGTTTTTATTCAAAGGAAGGTCTAAAACTGATGAATGCCAATTTTAGGTACAAGACAGTTGTATATAGCTTATTATACATCTTTAAGTTCTAGTGATATGCTCAATAAGACACAAATGATGAGCCTTTAACACCAACAGTGTGTGAACACTACATATTAAACAGATCTGCAGGGCTGTAATGTAATTAATCACTCATATCTGTAAAAATACAAGACTGGTACTGATCTTACTGGAGCTACTGACACATGCTGAGTAACTTTTAAAGCAACACACTATGCAGGTTTTGCAAGAGCAACATGTTACACAATTGCGCCACCCTGTGTTCACAACTGGAAGTTCATGAACTGTAGCAGCATAGAGGTGACTATTCATGACTCAAAGAAAGCACTGGAAGTTATATTAACTGTGCCATGAAGCAGACAGATTCATATGTATGCATCCCTCTGTTTAGTGATTCTTTCTTTCACCCACTCACAGAACAGGTGACTAGATGTGGAAGGGCCAACCACTTTTACACATGAATCCTCTTCTGTGTAAAGAACATTTTTGATCAGGTCATTCACATAATCGCAGATCTGGAGCTGCCTCTGTCTCTCAGTCAAATCACTCGTCTCCAAGTCAATCGAATGGACTCTTAACTCTGTCTGCCAATACTCAAAGAAAGACTTGATGCATGCTGAAGCCCGCTGGACATCAGAGGGCCTCTTGCCACTTTGTTTTCCAGTCAGTGATACTTGGGTAAGTTCGGATCCTTCGTCATACTGAATGGACACATTGTACACCTCTAAGCACCTGCTGAATTCCTTGTCAAATCTTTGAACATACCTCAAAGTGTTTGAGTCCACCCATATGCACTCAATGTCGAGATCCTCTGTACTTACTGCACAGAGATGTTCCACATCCCTTTCTGTCTCTGAGGATGCTGACGTATCTTTAAGGCTAGTATGGAGGATCTTTGCCTTGACTGCTGTGCCGCTCTGATCTGATCCATTCCTATAATGGGCACTGATGTGGTACGATCCCCGAATACTTTCTCCTCCAGTTTGGGCTGCTGAAATGCTGTTTGGAGTGGACTCTTTTCGTGCAATACTCTCTACTACACTCTCCTCCGTTGGTTCTTCATCTGTCCTGAGCTGGTCCAGCCCCGATAAGAAAGATCTAATCCCTGCATTCCTCTCAGCTTTCCCTAACACTTCTTTGGTGTCGGCCTTCGCTTGCTCTGCTCTATATTCTGTGTTGCTTTGCACAGATCCTATTACGTCCGATGCGATTACACGAGACGGTCCTCGAGTGCTCAGCTCCTCCTCTGCATTACTGTTTGGGTAGCAAAACCTGTCTGCAGCTAAAAACTCACAGTGAGGTTTTTGCCCGATGGGAGAGTTCTGATTTTTTGCATTTGAAAGCAGGCGTTGGTCTTCAGTTGCATCACCTGTGGAATGTAGCGACTTTGATCGGCTGTTTGAACCCACTAGTTCCTGATTAGTCTTAGCACTGCTGCGACTTAGAGAACCCACACTTTCATGATGAGATACTACTCTCAGATTATGAGGAGTTTCTCTAAGTTTGATGGCAGCAGTTTTGCCTGCAGCCAAGTTTTCATGCCTGTTTGCCCTGCTGATCAGGTCCTCTCTCAGGGCCTTGATTGCAGTAAAGGGCCCCTCGACTGTGGCCTTCCTCTCCTGAGGCACAGCCTGGAAATGTACCGACCTGTGAGTTGACCGCAGACTCTGAATCAGCGACTCGACATCACTGTTGAACTCTGAGAGATTGACTGTGGCATTGGTGACATAGAAAAACACCTGTGGAACAAGAACATATGAGAACCCTTATCTTAGATGTTCATGTTGTGGGTGTAATGTACAATCATGCAGCACTGTTTCTTATGCCTGGGCAAGAGCTCGTCTAAATTGACCCAAAGAGATGGTTTTGGTCAAGTTTAGTTAAGCAGCCTGATAAAATAAGACATTGGAAAGTGTGTGGGAGTAACCCAAAAGACCCAACACACAAAGAAATTATGAATCCCAGTCTCCTGACATGATTTAGGTCACTCTAGGTAACAGCATCTACTAAATCATTGAAATATTAAGGGAATGCCCTGAATTCTCTGGGGTTTGGCCCATTGGTCATCTCACACATTATCTGAAGAGAGGATTGACACCAAATTTTCAAAATGCATCTCCTGTGTGCATACTAACACTTTGACATACATGTTGAGTGATTGTAGGTTATTAGCACAATCCAAATAATACATTTGTAATCCAATTAGTAATCCAAAATTGGCAATGACTTTGTTAAATGAGTTTGTAGATTAATAACTTGTGAAAACAGATTCTTCAATATAAGTCAGCTCTGTTATGAGAAAGCACAAAAATGTAAGCTGTTCCGCTGACTTTGCTCACTTTCTGTGTAAACAAAACAAGTTGAGCTCAAAGTCTCATGGGAAGAGAAATCTAATCCAACAGGCCTGGCAGGTTTAGAGAAATAAAATGAACAAACCATGCAGGCGGAAAGCTCCTAAGACATGTCATTTTCTTCATTTTAATACAATACTGGTCACCTACCATTATGCACACATATCACAGACATGATGATATGATTTTGAAGCAAATCCTCTTTTGTCAGATAATGGGTACCAGTAGCCCTAAGTCTCAGAAAGTGGGAATAGTCCTATTATCTCAATGTATAAAGCAACATTACTTACATCTCTGGTGAAGGGGAACACGGTGAGAAGGTAGTCCTCTGGAAACTCCTTGTCCCTCATGACCTGGTGTTCCTTTTTGACCACTCGCTCTGCATCTGTCAAGAGTTTGTACTGTCCTATTATCTCTCCATGTCAATGGATGGTGTTGCCTGACACCTGTTTCTCATAATCACACACCAAACCCCCATTATGAAATTTGATAATGCTGACAAAGCTTCATACATAGTTCATGATTCTTTTGAAGCTATTCTTCAGTTCGACATGAATGTATCAGCAGCACTTAGAACTGGTTTACTTAGCTTAAAAAATGTTGTTCAGAACATACTGCCTTGCTTGACGTTTGTACATAACCTATGTAGAACTTACCAGAACAATATGATAGCGTGACGTTCGCGCCAAATATAAGGTCACGTGACAGGACAGTTTATAACCAGGTAACACAATGGAGCACCTGCACGCACACATATCCCCAAACAATGCCATATGTAACCCCTGCCTGCATTTACCTTTAGCCTTTTCAAACGTGACAAATGCAACGCCATTCAAGCTGGTGGGATATTCGACCTCTTCGACATCTCCCCCATCACTTCTGGAGCTTTGGAAATGAATGGTCAACTTGTCAATCATCCGACTGACGGGGAGGACGTCAGGTACGCCAGAGACCACCACCATCCTGGAATAATTAGCCTCCATGATGGCTGCAGACATGAGCTGGAGCAAAGAAAGTCAAGACAAGCGTCTGCCTAATGTTACACCCATTTTCTACCACACACACAACAATCCTGTGACCGCAGTTACTATGCAGCAGTAAACACTGCGTCGTCTCTAAGTTTCACTTTCGTTTCAATCCACGCATATTCAAAACAGACCCAGTGTCAGTTTTAGTGCGGAGACTAGCTTAGCTTATCGAGCTAAGCAGATCCCAGACCAGCGCTTTTGAGGCTGGTAGGTGACGAGGCTGTAGTAACACCTTTATTCCAGTAGGGGTCTCTGCCGCTCCACATATCACTTGTCCAACACAGGGTTTTATTGAGTTGTTAGCAATTAAAACCATTTTATTATACATTAGAAATTAGACAACCAAGCAGATCCCATCCCAGAAAGGCAGTGACACACAGGCCAAATTTTATAGCAACATTTTCCAAAAAGTTGCCTCAGCACTGTTGCTTGATCACATATTGTACAGGAACATCTTCAAGCTCCAAGGACACATTTGAATTTTTACCTCGATTCAATCCGCTGACTGCTGTTCATTTGCCAACTGCTGTTCACATTTCATCACTACCCCCACTGCCCCCCCCTTTTTTTTAGACACAGAAAAAAATCATCATGTGAACAGATGGTGCAAACATTTATTAGAATCGAACATAAATAAAAACAAGCCACAGCAGACA
This sequence comes from Holocentrus rufus, assembly GCA_900302615.1. Taxonomy (NCBI): domain Eukaryota; kingdom Metazoa; phylum Chordata; class Actinopteri; order Holocentriformes; family Holocentridae; genus Holocentrus; species Holocentrus rufus. Next base: position 1,128 of record OMLF01036741.1, on the reverse strand, counting down.
TTGAGCACCTCTCATGAATCCACCTCTCATGAAGCCAAGAGAAGTGATAAACTTAATTGCATTTTTTATGCGAATATAAACATTTTAATTAAATATAAAAGAAACTGGCCTGGCCATGTGCAATAAACACGCAAGGGGGTTAATAAAAAAAAAAAAAAAAAAAAAAAAAAAATCCAGGTCCTTGCCTAACACCCATCAAATCTTCCACAGCTTTAATTATTTCAGTGCAAATGTAACATTCACTGTGTAGAAAAGTGACTAAATAATTCAGGTAGTAGCATATCTATTATTCAGTGTATATTGTATGGGCTCACATTTTACAAGTGCTGTTGGATGTGGCTGTGAATTTGTTTTGAGAAAGCTACACCGGAGCTGCTCGCTTCAGACAAGAAAATAGACCCGTTCTCGTGTTCCCACCTTGAGATAAATGATCTGTATGTTGCTCAGCCTGCCGTGTCACTCGCGTCGATGTCGAGAGCAGACCTGCGTGACAACCTGAGTCAACAGCTGGGATCAAGCTCGGAGGCAGCCAAAGGGATTCTCGGTGGCGCTTCGCAAAGTAAAATATGTATGAAATGGAGACATACTCCCTTTGATAGGGATGAGGACGCAAAAATAAACGTCTGGGGCGTTAAATTCAGATGTTTCATTCTCAAAAGTGACACATTCATGAAGAAACAAAGACTATTTGAGGTGTGCTTGATTTGGTGATATCACACTTGCTATTAAGACAGAAGGGAAACTATTTAAATTTGGCTGGTCAAATTCCCAAATTCACCAGCCACTCTTCAAACTATGTTTTTAGGATATAAAGGGGCCTCCAATTGGTGGCTAAAGTGGCTGGTTTAGACATGAGCAGAAGTGACCAGCCACACACACATCTTTCCAACATATCAAACACACTTGAAGCTCTTCACACATTTGACACAGTTTCAGATATGGCCAGAGTCTGGGACTGAGGCAGCAGAGGCAGGCAGCTTGGGTGTGCATTGGTTTTGGTGGACACTTCTAGGAGCCGGCCTTGTCCGAGTCACACAGCTCCTCTTTGTGCCTGGTGCTAGTTCGGAGTCTGAAGGCGGCGAGGGGTCCGCCGTGGTGGAGCAGGGCGCTCGGCGCGGCCCACCTGGG
>OMLF01036740.1:0-16930 GCA_900302615.1 Holocentrus rufus | reverse complement strand
GGTGTGTGTATGTGTGTGTTTCCATATTGTGTTAAGGTGGTTTTTTTTAGGGTGGGGTGGGGGGGTGAACTTCTGTTTGGAATGTTTGGTGTGTCAGTGAGCTTGGATAATCTTTGAGCTGTAATAACTTCAAACTGTTGTACTGCATGTCAATACATGGAAATATGTTAACAGTGTGTGTCTCTCTACATTTATATGTATGTACATTTTCATATAAATGTTATAGTAATCACATTGATGATATAGCAGTCATGATGGGAAAGGGCAGTAGGCCTCAGACGTCTGACTACAAACCTTTGCTCAAATATGGAATTCTGGATTTAACACAAAATGTTAAAGATACCTAAAGACATGTAGATATGTGAGGACAGCAGAACGGTTCTCTAATTGTCCTTTCTCCCATCCAGACTGTTGGAGCTCCATTCCCCGGACGGCCAGCACACGGTGGTGCTTCGCTGCAAAGACGGCCCCTCCGCCAACTCCTGGTTCACGGCCATCCACACCAACATCGCCGCCCTGCTGCCACAGACCCTGGCTCACATCAACGCCTACCTGGGGGCCTCCTCCTCCACCTCCACACACCCCCACCTCAAACACATCGGCTGGTTGGCTGAACAGGTAAATTCATCATTGTTTATTTTAATCTTATCTTAATGCCAGTGTGTAATAATAGTGTAATAATATATAGTAAAAGTGTAATAATCTCTCAGGTTTTGTTTTAGTGCTCTAGGGATATCATTCTCCTGTTACACAGTGCTGAGACCATAGACATAGATGAGAACATGGACTTTGAAACATCCATGTATCCCTGGTAGATCCCTTGTGCTCCAACATCATAGTAGCTGCTAAAATATGTTTTAAAAGTGAGAAAATCAGAACTTGAAGCAGTTCAAAAGATAGATGTTCTCCAGAAGCTGCATCTTGTAGGCTCTCCGCTGTTACACCATTTTCAAAACAGAGGTCCTTCTTTTTCTTCGAATATGCAACTGGCAACCTAGCGTCTATGGTGAAGTGCTTCTCGTGTATGCCACAAGAGCCACACATTTAGAGTAATGAAGCTATAAATGGCTAAAGTAGTGAAGAAAAAAGTGAAAAATAGAAGTAAAAAAATGGTAGATGACTGTCTGAAAAATAGTGAAATAGAGAAGAGAAGTACAGGTTAAAAAAGTAACAGTACTTGTAAAAAAGTACTTGTTACTTAAAAAAAAGCAAACTTTTTTACTCATTTGTGTTTCTGTACTACCCATCCATTACTCCCCTCAGTGTACTTTCCCTGTATCCATGGAAATTACATTTTTTGGAAGGCTATTTCCAGTTAAATATTGCTGCACAGCAGACAAACAGAAAATGTGACTTCTCCCCTGGAACGCTTCCAAAAATAAACATGACTACGTAAGCTACATTGACTTAATTAAATTTCATCCTCTAAATTTATGAATTTATGAGGGAATATGATAAAGAGCACAAATAATGGTTCATTACTAAAAGGTCAGCTTCCCATTACTTTATGTAATGCTTGTGGCCAACTATCAGTGAGCTTGCTAACATGTTAGCATGAGCTTACTGTTACTTAACAAAGATGTTGTCATTCTAACAGTAAATTAATAAACACACACTGTAGTCAGTGTATGGTGCTGATATTGGCGGCATGACCATATGTCACACACACTCTAAGCCCCTTTTGCGTTTTTTTTATTCGCCAGTGTTTGAACAGGCAGGGTATCTTCATCAGGGTATCTGTCATTGCAACATTTACACTGATATTTAAACAGGTGGATCAAGTCACATGATCAGAACAACAGCTGTAGCTCATTAACAACAATCACTGCCACCTGTACCAACAGTTAACCCCGGTGATCCATTTCATACTATCACATGGTTCAATTAGGGAGTTGCTGAAATTGGTTTTCCAGAGAAATCATGTGAAAAGCAGCAAAGACAGGGTATAATGAAATATGTGGAATACATTGGGACGAGCAGCCATAGCACCATGTTCATTATCACACTGGTTTGACATTGATTATATTCAGAGAAAAGTTGTACCTGTGACATCCTTTTTTGTTACCCTCAGTATAAATGTGTAGGACACCAACAGTTCTGCCTCAGTTTATGATTTTGTCGCCATCTAAAGAGAGATAAATTAAAATTAAATTAAATTAATTAAATGGTCAAAATTTATAGTTGTACAATAAATGCAGAAGCAAAAAGGGACGGCTTGTTTCCCTTGATTAGTCTTAGCTTTGAACTTCAGCATTTACATTCAAAACATAACTCAAGGCAAGTCTCGATTCATATCCGGGAAAAAGATTCCTGCTCTGTGAAAAACGTTCCTTGGCTATGATGTAGTGTTGATTCAAGGCCGTGTTGAATGTATGGATGTGTGTGGTTACATACATCTAGGCTGAGGTTAGACAGGAAACACTCAGAGACAGAAAGCCAATGTAAGTTTCCGTTGCATTACACTATTTCCTGTAAAGCTTACCTCGCCACGACATTTGCACCCTCAAACTCACTGTCTGGTTTAGTATGACTGTATATCAACGTAAATACAAACAATCCATTCACCCAGGTGAATGGATTGGTGTGACTCAGACAAACATACACTCGTCTGTTTTTACCACGATGCTATTGCCAATTCAGGTCAGAGACTCAGCAACTCCTCTATACCTCCACACTACCATCTGTATTTGTTTTCTCAATTTGACCCATCACCGCCGACATGTCCCACCCTCTATCTGCGACAGGTCCAGCTAGACGGTGGACGCCACCAGTTCAGGCCGGTGGTCATGGCTCTGACCGAGAAAGACATCTTGCTGTTTGAATCGGTACCATGGAGCCGAGAGGCCTGGTCCATGCCTCTGCTCACTCATCCACTGCTAGCCACAAGGTAAAGCTAGCAAACAGGAGGTTGGTTAGCTACCTCTGCATGTTGACTATGTGCAGTGGGAAAACCCCACATCAGTGCTGCAGTTCTACATTTTGTTTTATTCTGTTGATTTTACTGGTTCCATTTTCCTATTCTGCCTATTTCTAGCTTCACAGCTTTAATTAGCTATGTTCAGTCACAAATACGCTTCTTTTGCCAGCTTCCTTTTTATCTTATTATTTCTCAATTTCAGTTCTACGGAGTATTACTGTACAAATGTCTTAAAAAGGCTTTCTGAAACCTGCGCATGGCCAGTGAAAGAGAAGTGATATATTTGAATTGAGATGAAATACTTCCTATTTAAGTAAAATTTTACGGAAGTCAGTAAACATTACACAGTGTAACTTGAGTTGCAAATGTCCGTTGAAGCTGTAAATGGTTTTGTTTCAGTTTGTTACACTTTATTACATCCAGACATGGGATCTGTGTCAACGGTGATGTGGTGGCTTCTGCCTGCTTTTTCAGTTAAATTTGTCACTAGCCAGTAGGGTTTTTCAACCTGGACAACAGGTAATCAACAAGTAATAAGATGAAACTTTAAGAATCCCTATGGAGATATGGGGTAACAGCAGCTCTGTCTTAACTAAGAGTTAGAGTTGTAAGTTGAGCCTTTATTTTTTATGAACAGATCATCTGTCCATGAAGTCAGAGGGTGACACACAAAAGCAAATAGTTTCTTAAATGCAAAAACAAAGAGCCAAGCCCAAAACTTAGTCACTCTCTGTTGTGTTAAGTTGTATATTGGCTGGTAGTATCTTTTATCAAAACTTCTGAAATCTATGAACTAATGACCAAAATTGGGCATGTTGTTGGTTGGTGTGTGCTGCCTTGTGAAGTTCGGATGACTCTGGCAGACTTAAACGTCTTTCCCTATATCTGCAAGTCCAAGTCATTGCAGGGTAAGTCCAGGAAGAACTTGACTCAATCGTACATCTCTGTTACTCCTACTGAAAACAGTAGGAGTAAGTCTGTAGTATTTGTAAAATGAGTAGAAACAGAGGTGTTTGATGACATGGCACATGCCAAATATTATAACATCATATATTTTCATTTGTCTCTTCCTTCAGGCTGGTTCATTCTGGCAGTGCCAGGGGCTCTCCAGCCCAGGGATCCGACCTGGTGTTTGCCACCCGGACAGGCACAGGGCGAGGCATTGAGTCGCATGTCTTCCGAGTAGAGACGCACTGGGATCTGTCTTCTTGGACACGATCCTTAGTGCAAGGTGGACATGCTGCCGCTGAGCTCATCAAAGAAGTCTCCATTGGTGAGATTGCATGTGTGTGTGTTTGTGTTTGTTTGTGTGTGTGTACATATAGTATCAGGGGTTATCAGTACCAAGAATTCAGTCAATACTCAGTCAATACGTGGTGGTAGTAGAGAACGTGTTCTCCAGGTTGTCTTCAAGAGGACAACTTTCTTCTCACAAGAACATGATAACAGAACATTTTTAAGATGGATCTACCAGCCAGTCCTGACATCTGTGGAGGACATGACCACCTCCACAGTCCCAGATCAGTGTTTCATGGCGGATTCTGATAGGTCTGTGTTGGATGACGATCAATCACACCACAATCCCATGTGTACATAGTAGCCAGCAGCATCATCCACAAAGAAGATGATGAACAGAATCTGGTCCTGCACCCATTGCTTGGTGAAGTCAATAAGAGCATGACTTGTGCCATGGGCCTTTGGGCTTGTCCAATCTAGTTGATGATGTTAGTTGGCGATGTTACCCCAGTTATCTTTGACACCAAACTTGGACTGCTCAGCTTCTTCGCTGTTGACACAACCCCTACTGCGCCTGTCTTCCCACCTTGGTCCTGTCGAGTTCATGATGAGTCACCAAAATACCAAACCAGCACAGGCAAAAAAAAGTCCTATGTATGCCCAGCAAAAATGACTCTCGGCTATCATCAAGCTCCATCATGCACCATTTCGTTGGTGGAGCCTTAGGCACCACCAACGACCAAGACACCACCCGCTGCATCCTCGGTTGAGGAGTTAACTTCTTGGATCCTTACCTGGCCTCTGTGTTCTTAAGTAGAGGATCATGCACTTTGGCCGTTGCATATCGTGTCAAAGGTCATGATGGAGGACACAAGGATGCAAACCTACTATGTTCGGATGGATACATTTATGCCTGTTACATACAGCTGTCCTTTAGTCTGTCCTTTAATCAGGAGACCCATGTTCACTTTGAACAAAACTAACCTAACTAACCACACTGTCCTGAAGTCTTCCCGTAATACAGTATCATGGTGTTTTAGTTAATGTTTGCTACTTTACAGCACCTAAGTTACCAGTCAGACAGAGCACATTTACATAGGGGTTTAATGTCTTTACTCAAGTGCACTTTGACCGCATAGGACACTATCAGTACAAGGGGTTGAACCAGCAGCTTAACTACTAAACAATCTCTTTTTCACACATTGACACATATTTATACATGGGGGCTCTAAAAGGGTATGATAGTTTAACTTTGACACAGGATGGTTCTGACAGCAAGTGGCTCATGCAGATTAAATGTCGCACAGAGAGAGGAACGCTGTGTAGGAAAAGCAGAAGTCAGAGCCAGAGGGGAATGTTTCCACTCAGTAGAGAACAATAGTTGGCTGCAGTAACAGAACTGGAAAGCCTCAGCCTTTTTTTCCCTCTTCCCTGTCCCGCTGCTACACAAACACACAGTTGTGGAGGAACATTGAGACTGTTCAAGTTACGGTAATATATTTGAAAGTGCTGTGATTCAGATGTCCACAAATTCAAAGCTGCACTAGGCAGATTTTTTATGTGAAAATATTCTTGCCATGTCAGCCTCACTCACAAAGTGGAGCTACAACAGAGAAGAGTGTCCTATCCCTCCTAGTTTAGATACCATAGATTTTTCCAAAAATATTATCTTGGTGTTGTTGGTGTTATCTTGGTGTATTATCTTGGTGTGGTCATCTTACATGATTTCTGGGTAGTGGCCATGGTGCGAAGTAACCTAGTGGTTACTTTGCACCATGGTACTTTTGGTACTTTGCACCAAATCATGTCTCATCATCATGAGAGGGCTCTCCATATGCGCATACACTACTTTAAACCTCCTCTGTCCCTTCCCCTTCTCCAGGATGCACGTTGAACAGACAGGACGTTCGTCTGACGCTGCACTACGAGAAGGGTTTCACTGTGACACGAGAGCCAGCCGAACCGGCCGGGGGCTCTGTGCTGTACAGATACCCCTTTGAGAAGCTCAAGATGTCCGCCGACGACGGAATACGCAACCTTTACCTGGACTTTGGGGGTCCAGAGGGAGAAATGGTATGTTATGGGCCACTAAAGAAAGACACATCACAGTAATTACAGCTTTTGTTTGTCAGTATGTGACACAAAGTCACAGGGTCAGTTGGATATGGCAAGGTTTATCTGCCATCATTGTAGCTGAGACTCTACTTCAAACTATGGGCCCTCTCAGACTTTGTTTTAACGTCCATCTTGGGTGATTTGAGCACTTGGACAGGTCGAGACAGGTTGCCTTTCACACCCGGCATTGTCATTTGTCTCATATGCGTCTCCAATGACTGTGATTGTGATTGGATTTGTGACAGATCTGTCAGAATTACTTCTTTTCTTCCTTTTCTTCCTTTGATTCCTTCATGCCTTACTCCAACTTCCTCCCATCTATTCTTCCTCCTCACTTCTATATTCCATTGCTTTCACTATTTTCACAATATTCCCCACCCATCCTGTTCCTTATTCGCGAATCAATCATGAAGCAGTTGCGCCCGGCCTTTCTATTTTTAGACATCTTGCTGCAAACAAACTAAGGTCAAATTTGAATTTCATGCCAACAATCTGCTTTATCAAATGCTTCTTCCTTACGCAAAGCAACCAGGCGGTCCTGAACGTTATCGGGGATCCATTAGCTATGTGCTAATGCTTATGCAGTGTGGTCCAGTGTGTCCCTGACCCTCTGGTCCAAAGGTGGTTTGAGTGATCAGATCACAATGTGTCTCTGAGACACATGAAACCCCATTCACACCTGTACTTAGAGGTGTCGACTTGGGATGGAAGTTAAAACCAAGTTGAAATGGCACCTGTGTGAAAGCTTGTTCCAGTAATTAAGGTGCACTTGTTTTCCTATTCTTGGCTGCATTTTAAACGCTCAGTTAAAACTTTATTATTTAGGAGAGCAAAGACCAAAGGGCGAGAAATCGACTTGGAAGTTAAATCTAAAATAAAAACCAATGTTAAGAGACCTACATCTGAGAACTTATCATACTGACCAAATCGTAATATCTTATCACTCATCACTTTGTCCATGAAAATTCTGTCTAGTTTTGTCTATATTCTGCAGAAGCTCTCAGTTTAGGTCCACACCTCATGCATTTCAGAAAGTATAAAGAGGTCAAATATTTCAGTGTTGTAATTTTTACCTTTAATGTTTATTTTTTTCCCCTCTTTCTGTTCCCGTCTCCTCTATCCTGCTGTTTCCCTCTGTCCTCCAGGTGTTTGACCTCCACTCTGGTCCAAAGCCAGTTGTGTTTGTTCTCCACTCCTTCCTGTCGGCCAAGCTGACTCGTATGGGCCTGCTGACGTGAGCCAGCAAGCGGCGCGGACTGCGGGCCACTGATGGGGCCCAGGCACAGAGTGGAGGGTGAAGTAGCCCCCCAAAAAATGCTGATATTTGGTTGGGTAGGGGAGCGGGGAACCAAGGGACGACTTCACCCTCAAGTCATTTTGTGATTGTCTCAAAAACGTGCCTTCTCTTCCAACTTCTCCTTGGTCTCCCAGAATCTTTTCATCACGAGGTCGAGGAAAAGCAAGTGGCCCTTTGCTTGAAGTGTTACTCATAAGGTATTATATTGTGTTACAAGGCAGTCGTGGCATGTTGTAAGCGTATTCTGAGTGTATTCTAAGAAGTTTTGGGGTTACTTTGTGGGGCAACTCAATAGCTATTAACAGCTTCCTAACATTCCACGCGACAGCGTATTAAATTGCTTGTAATTGTCTGATTATGACACAGAAAAAGCAAAACTCTAATGCGCTCACGATACCACACCAGTGCACTTCAAGTCAAGTGTTACTGAAGAGTATTAAGGAAAGGAAGGATTTTTTTAGACAATACAGCACAGCCAAGAACAGATTTGTAAATGTTCCCTTGTTTTACTCTATGCCTATCATTCCATGACAGCCTTCCAATGTACTTTGGGTTCTTTTTATGTACTCGTTTTTCTTTTTGTGGCGGATGAGTGTGTAATGAGAGAGAGAGTGTGTGTGTGCGGCCGCGTGTGTGGTTGCTGTTTTAGAGCTAGCATGCAGTTAATTGAGCTTGCATGCTGAGATTGTGTGAATGCTGAAGGGAGTGCAGTGCGTTTCTGTGTTTGTATGTGTGTGTTTTAATACTACATGCTTATGTTGGCTTGATAGCGTGCCTGTCGTCTGTCAGACTCACCTTTATAGCACATTATCCCAAACTACTGTTGTAATCAGGATTGCCAACTGTGCCTTTTTACATGTAGTCCAAGATGCTATTTGTAACGTTTTCTTTCTTTTTTTGTTTTTGTTTTTGTAATGTCACAGAATAAGACCATTTTAAAACAACCTAAGCTTTCAACATGCACAGCAATAGTATTACTCTTATAGTGTAAACCATGTTACTCTGTTTTTATGTTGTTTGTTTTATAAGTGTATATCTTATGTTAGCATGACCTCCTGACATTGAACTTAAAATGAACACTCTGTATCAGATGGTTTATGAAATGGCATTGTGTACCCACCTCCTTTCCACCAAGTCATCCTCCTGTCTCCAGCTCGCTATCATGTCCGTTCCACTTTGCCTGAGATTACTCGTCTCCTGTTACCATTCTAATGTTAACCCACTAGAGCAGAGTTTCTTAAAGTCGGACTTAGGACACAGTGTGTTTAACGGGCTTGTTTCAAGGGGGGGCTCCTCACATGACAAGAATACTAATGTTTTAACAAATGGAACTTTGTTGATCTGAAGCTGAGGCTTCATAGCTCCTATCATGGCAAAAAAAAATCTCGAAGAACCCCTGCAGTAGAGGAGTTCTAGTTGATGCTTGCTATCTCATTATGACCTTTTCTTTCTCCCCTAGTCTTTATGGTATAAGAAAGCTTAAAGGAATACTCCAGTGTTTTGGGCAAAATATGCTTTTTCCGACTTACCGAGACTGAGACAAGATGTTCAATACCATTTTCACCTCTGTACGTCTTATTTACACAATGTATCATTTGTATTTGAAATACACATCTTGAAACGTTTTTTTGAAACGAGTCATTATAGGAGAAGTTAGATGGTAGGAACTATAACTGCTGAACACCGACGGAAAGATACATGTGTTCAGTGGTTATAGTTCCTACCATCTAACTTCTAAAACGACTCTTGTTTCAAGCCAAGCTAACATGAAATGCCACCTATAGGAACCGAACCAGTTGATGTACAGGGGTGAAAATGGTATCAAATGTCTTGTCTCAGTCTGGGTAAGTCGGAAAAAGGATATTTTATCCAAAACATTGGAGTATTCCTTTAAAAGTGTTTCATTTGAGCAATAATCCCATGCTGAATCCCATCACTGTCCTTCTACAGTGGCTGGTAAAGGTTACAATTAAATTACAATCCCTCCAATTCAGATATTGAGTCCAGGGATGCCTGTGTTGAGACTTAACTCATACATTTATGAGTGCAACATGATTCTAGTTAAGTCTAACATTTTCATAACGTTCAGCTGGTTCATGGTACGTGTTTCTCAAGTCATCCTTGATCTTCAGTAGATCCACATTGTCAGCAGACTGTTACGTCTACTGGACCTGCTGACCTTACAACAAAGCAGAGCATGCCAGTACCTCTGTCCTCGGATAAGGATCATAGTCACCCATGTTTATAACTTCTAAATGAACTGTATGCTTCTTATTTGGGCCTTGATCTCTTTGATGGTGGTTTAAACAACATGGTTTTTGTATGAAAGCAAAAGGCCATGTGATTCTGTTAGCTGCAGATTCTACATTTTGTTCTGAGCGTCTTGATGTTGGTCTACTTTCTTTAGACTACAGACGGTCACTCTTTCAGCTTGGTGCACTACCCTATCAGATCCCTTTTAAACCTGTGAATGGACGCATCGCCTCGTCCTCTCCCCAGATTCTTTTCTCCTCCGTTTCTTTTTATGTTCTGTAACTTGTGGCTATCCTGTCTATGCAAAGCAATGCTTCAAGAAGGGGTTTCTGAACCAAAGGTAATATCTGTGGCAGCTTGCGTCCGACACAATCATTTAGCAGAAAAGTCACAAGAGGAACAAGTGCTGCTGCAAAACCTGTCATATGCAAAGTATTTTAGACTTCCTACTGAGATACAGTATACAATGTATGATAGCAATGTAATAATCTCATCTGTAAATATCTACCAATAAATCAGTCATAAAATGATACCTGATGTGTGGTCTGTTGTAATCCTTTGCAGAGATATCAGATTTAGGCTTATACATTTTAGAAACAAGCACTGTTTTACAAAATAATTCCGATGTAAACCAAAATCCATGTAGTTTTGAGACTTCACTGACACTGCACAGAACTTTTATTATACTTGAGCATAGACTCTTCTGGAATTGTATTGGTGGATGGTTTCAAACAGTCATTCCTGTCTTTCAGTATAGTAACATAAAATGTTGCTTTGTGGAGTATTTTAGTTACAATATTATGTTTATGACTGTATTTTGTATACACAAATTTTGAGATTTTAAGACCCCTTTCAGACCCCCTTTTTGCCTCCAATTAAATAGCGTTGTTTTTCAAATGATTAAAAAAAGTAATAATAGTGCTCCTGGATTGTGTAACACAGTGAATATAGATTAATTTGTATGTATGAAATGTATTAATCATCTCAACCTTTGCATGTGCGTAACGCTTAAATGTGGTTCAGTCACAGACTGTGCAGCATTGTTAATTCGCCCGTGGCACCAACGTGGCCGCTAGGTGGCAGCACATATATTTCAATTGCACTAGTAACTTGCATCAAACTCCCAACGTTAGCCAGAAACACGCCCGGAAATCAATTTTCCTTCAAATTAAAGCGTTACATTGGCACTTACTGGAGCCTACTGGTGTGTTACAGAAAATCAAATGTTGATTTAACGACAGTTCCTCCCTAATCATGTAATTTATTTGCAATCGGATGGGTAGTATATCTTAAAAAGTTTGCTTATATTTTTGGATTTTATTTTACAAAGTTTTCCCGGAAGTGGTCTGTTTTTATTCAAGGCAACATGATATGAGCCTTCCAGGAGACGCAGTGTTGTTGCTGCTGGGCCGAGCTAAAGCTGTCATTTTTACTAGCAAGCTATCGTATTAGCTACTTTTGTCATGTCAAGAGCAGTCTGTCCCCTAAGAATACAACACAGTTAATAGGCGCGGTTTCTTCAAACATCCGTCATTGGGAGGATAAAAGGCTAGAAATTTGGACGGATAGCAGAAGAGTGAGATGAAATGACAACGTCAACATTACAGGTGGGATAACGTTACTGTTAGCTAGCTAAGAGCTACAGCTGGACACAGACCGTTACTTTACTACAACTGGAACGCTAACTGGCTAAGAAAACAGCTAACGCTAAAGCTAGCTGTGTTAGCAAGCCTAGTCTGTGCGTCCTTGTGATTTATTTGACAATAAGTGTTGGAACAGCTTGCTAAATGTTAAAACAATATCAGCACGAATTCTGGTGATCAATATGGATTTATGGTTTGTCGAAGCACCCTCACTGGGGAATGTTTATAACGTTAGCTTGTCGAGAAGATGCTAGCTCAGCTGGGCTGTGCCCCCTGGTCGCTCTGACTAGAATGTATACAAGACAAAAACTTAGCTGAAGGGCTTTGCTCTGAATGGCATGATGGTGTAACAACCAACAAAGGAGAGTCTATAATAGAAAGGAAGAAACTAACAGAGTTCTATTATTTGCTATGATTTCCTCCTTTAAACATATTTAGACTAACATGAAGATAACTGATCTAAGCCTTCATTATTGACTGCATTTCTCTGTTTTTATTCTCAACCTCAGTTTCATCTGTCCACTAATATTTTGTCTCTGTTCCTGCTGCAGAAAGCGATCGATCTTGTGACCAAAGCCACAGAGGAGGACAAGGCAAAGAACTATGAGGAGGCCTTGCGCCTATACCAGCATGCTGTGGAGTACTTCCTACATGCAATCAAATGTGAGTATAGCAGGCCTGTGTAAATAACACCCATCCATATAATTAATTTGAACACAAGCACAACACCCAGCACCGAATGCTGTAATAACTCAGGCTCTGCTTTTGCATGATGTCACTGCATCCCTCAGTTGCCGTATTTGCATTTTTATATGTGTTTTGGGTTTTGTCTCTCCTGCAGATGAGGCCCACAGCGACAAGGCGAAGGAGAGCATACGAGCAAAGTGTATGCAGTATCTGGACCGAGCAGAGAAACTTAAGGACTACCTGAAGAACAAAGACAAACAGGGCAAGAAACCTGTCAAAGAGGCACAGAGCAATGACAAGTATGCCGTCACTCTTCTGCCCTGTCTGAGTTCACTAATGGCAGCTACAAGCTGTTTGCTTTGGTTTGAAGCACATCAGAAAAGTTGTTGTTGCATTTTGGTATTTGGCTTGTTAAGATTCACAGTGTCTAATCACAAGTTTACCAACGCTCTTAAATAAAAGTCACATGGACTCAAAGGTAGCCTGATAAGTTATAGATTTCAGACTGATTCCAATCTCTGTATCATTAACTGAGTATAATGCCTTTGTCTGCACTCTTTACTTTGTCTGGTCAAGAACATGAGGAAATAGCTGAATATGAGCACCAGTCCAGACCTCTTTAGTTATGCTGAGCTTTGCAAGCATGAAGACAGCTGGCTATCAGATGTCAACATCTGTCCCCCCTACCGAAAAGCTCACTTGAAACGAACGGCACCACAGTTCTCTTGAAGGACGACTAAACTGCATTTTTAGTGTTGGTGTGTGGTTATTTATGCCAGCTTAGTTTGAGTGAGATTGGCCAATTAAATGGAACTGAAGGATTAAACACATGAGTTGAATTAAACCACCCCAAACATGCTTGATATGAAGGCATGCGAGACATTAAACTGGAGATCTCTAAATTGAGATGTTTGTTTCACATTTCTTCATGTGTCTTATCTAGAAGTGACAGTGACAGCGAAGGTGAAAACCCAGAAAAAAAGAAGCTCCAGGAACAACTTATGGGTGAGTGTGAGTGTATTGATGTATGTATTTATGTTTTTATGCTGACATTTGTGTAGTGTATGAGATGGGCTGATGTTGGCCTTTTATTAATGCAGTATTCCACCCTATGACTTAATAACCTCTAAGCACCTGTTATTTTGTCTCTAGTCTAAAATTAAACCAGAATGCCTTGCACTACACTGTTTCCTCATCTCTAAGCCATTAAACTATGATATATAATATCAAAATTAAATGGAAATAGGACAAATCCTTTGTTTGCCGACCAAATCGTTACAGCTGTTGCAGTTAGCTTACTGTCTCAATAACTCTGCTCTGTTACATGAAGTCGTCAGCTGAAGCTGATTTCCTACCTTGTATATTCAGGTTCAAACAAATAACCCCAAATCTCCTCCAAAACATCAAAGTGGTTAATGTCGTCCTGGTCAGATGTTTTAAGGTGAACTTTAGGTCCTGTCAGTTTTGTCCACCATGATACAATGGATATGATGTGGATTGATCACATACTTATTGTAGAATTGATCAGTACTACACTGGTCCTCTGTTGAAAGCTCTTAAGCTGAATTGATTCCAACAGCATGCTTTTATCAGATTCTAGAGTAAATATATTTAATATATCCTAATTATGATTACAATAGTAATAATAATTCTTATTATCTCAGTGGAGAGTTTGTGTCCATGATGATCTCAATGCTGTTTCAGAGGCTTTTCTACCCTGGGGAAACACCTGAGTCCTTTTTGCATGAAAAGGGACAAATTTATTGGCACAAAATATCTGCTGTTAGTGGCTTTAATGCAAAGTATTTGTAACCTTCAAAACCCTGAACCAGTTGATCACTAACTGGGGCAGAAAAAAAAAACTGTGCATCCTTGTCTCCAATGTAAAATATTTGTTAATTATGAAACCGTTGTTTTCATCAGTGTGCATCATGCAAGCAGGTGGCCGCCTGATTGATTTTACCATTAAAAAACATCTCAGTGAATGATATTTCCCACAAGGCTACAGTCACCTCTCTGGGTGTCATTGACTAACTTCCTCATTAAAGCTGTCTGATTCTGATTCTGTGTCCAGGTGCCATTGTAATGGAGAAGCCCAACGTCAGGTGGAATGACGTGGCAGGGCTGGAGGGGGCAAAGGAAGCCCTGAAGGAAGCCGTCATTCTGCCCATCAAATTCCCTCACCTCTTTACAGGTACCAACAAATCCAAAACTAGAAGCTTGAATATAATGGTAGTTATCCAATAGTGATTGATTCTTTACTCTTTCCTGGTGAACATACATAGATCTATATTTATATTTAAGATTCATTTGTGTCGGCCATGCTTGCCTTTTTTCCAGCATTTCTAAAATCGGTGTGAAAATTGCATGAGAATTAGATATCGATATCACTGCCATCTGTCGAAATTTCACACTATCTTTAACACATTAACACACCACTGACACAGCCTTCTTTCGGATAACGGAGCTCCTCCTCTGTGTTCCCAGGCAAGCGTACTCCGTGGAGAGGCATCCTGCTGTTTGGTCCTCCGGGAACGGGAAAGTCGTACCTGGCCAAGGCCGTGGCCACCGAGGCCAACAACTCCACCTTCTTCTCCGTCTCCTCCTCAGACCTCATGTCCAAGTGGCTGGGAGAGAGCGAGAAGTAGGTTTCTCTCCCATGAAAAGCTGGCGTCAAGGGTAGCAAATACAGTGCTCTTTGCATTCCAGACAGGGAATGTGTTGAATTCTCTGTGGAAGTCACGGAATATCAGAGAATTTTATAAATGGATCACTTTATAGCAGAGTGTATTTAATAGCTTGTTTGACACATTCGGCCCAACTGCAGTGAGAATCTGTTACACCAGTCTGGAAAACAACATGGACTATAATAGGTGTACACACACTGGATAGTTAATAATCTATCCAGAGCCAGCAGTCTGCCCCTCTCCGCCTCAGCCATAATAATCTGCTTTGTTTCCTGCATCTCTCATCTCTCTCTCTTTGTTTTCCTCTCTGCCCCTCGCCGTGTCGCCCAGGCTGGTGAAGAACCTGTTTGACCTGGCACGCCAACACAAGCCCTCCATCATCTTCATCGACGAGGTGGACTCGCTGTGCGGCTCCAGGAACGAGAACGAGAGTGAGGCCGCCCGCCGCATCAAGACCGAGTTCCTGGTACAGATGCAGGGTGAGTCCAAGGACACTGGCATCAAGGGGGGAAAAAAAAACCAAAAAAAACCCCACAAACATTGAAAGATGAAACGTAGTAATATATTTTGGGGGGCCCTGGTGGCTCAGAGCATTTCAGCATTAAATTGTCGTGCTGTTCTAATTAAAGGGTGTCTGTTGGTTCTGTTTTCAAATAGATTATCTGATTTCAAGGCCTTAAGCAGTCTTTAATATGATTAAATGTTGCCTTTTCACATTAGCTATCGTTTCAGAGGTATTAAAAATGTTGCTCTTTCTCTGTACTTATTCTATACCCAGTCCAGATCATTGCACGTCCTTCAGTATGGACACTGGGGAACAGAACGCGCTCATTTTGACTCAGTTTCTCTGGTTTCATAGGTGTGGGAAACAACAACGATGGCATCCTGGTGCTGGGAGCCACCAACATCCCCTGGGTGTTAGACGCTGCCATCCGTAGAAGGTCAGAGGTCACCTGAACACACTGCTGTAAACTGTGTGTGTGTGTGTGTGTGTTTGGAAACTTCTGGATCCATGTTCTTATTGGGTGTTTTCTGATGGCTTATTCAGATAATGTATTCATTTTGGTCTTAAATTCAATACCAGGTAGCGTTACATAAATCTTGAAAAGTCCTGACATTTGGTTTTCTGGACCTGCACTTTGTGCCTGCGCAAGCGAATAAAGTTCATCCTCCGTCGCCGGGCAGGTTTGAGAAGCGGATCTACATCCCGCTGCCGGAGGAGCCGGCCCGGGCCCAGATGTTTCGCCTCCACCTCGGCAACACGCCGCACAGCCTGAGCGAGGCCGACCTGCGGCAGCTCGCCCGCAAGACCGACGGCTACTCCGGCGCCGACATCAGCATCATCGTACGGGACGCCCTCATGCAGCCCGTCAGGAAGGTCCAGTCCGCCACACACTTCAAAAAGGTGCGTTTGCGACAGAGCGAGAACGCATCGTGAACAGAGCTCTTAATTGTGGTTCTTGTTTCCCCACAGCGACATAGGCCCCCAGTTGGAGTACAATACAAAACCGTCTTTTTATATCCCTGCAGGTTCGCGGTCCGTCCCGTAGCAACAACCAGGTGATGGTGGACGACCTCTTGACCCCTTGTTCCCCTGGCGATCCCGCCGCCATAGAGATGACCTGGATGGATGTGCCTAGTGACAAACTACTGGAGCCCATAGTCTGCATGGTGAGACACACACATTCGTATACAACAGACAGACCTTTTTCATTGTGATATGAACTAGCAGGTAAACACAGGTGTTACTAATGACATTAATGAAGGTTCAGATCCATTAACAGAGCCAGGATCTTGCTTTTGTTGGCCCACTGGAAAGACTCACACACCCACACTTCAATGGAATGTAACCTTCATTAATGTCATTAGTAACACCTGTGTTACCTGCTAGTTCATGTGTGCTGGGAGACTCATATTTTTCTGGCATTTGGCATGTGCTTATTTCTGGGGCTGGGTGTAGGAGAAGCTAAAAGTGACTGATGAACAAAAATGTGTCCCGCCTGTCCCTCCTTTTGCAGTCGGACATGCTGCGCTCTCTGTCCACCACTCGCCCCACAGTCAACACTGAAGACCTGCTGAAAGTCAAGAAGTTCAC
>OMLF01036739.1:0-12881 GCA_900302615.1 Holocentrus rufus | reverse complement strand
CATTCAAATATATGAACCTACAGCTAGATAATCATTAACCCCTTAGCTCTGACTTTCCCTTAAATACCTCCGTAAGTGGCTTTAAAGGTACAGAGAGTAGGATTTTAAATAAGTTTAACACAGAATCTAATATTCATAAATATGCTTTTTAATTAGCGTATAAACAACAGAAATGAAGAATTGTAATGGTTTAATTAAGTTTTTATACAAAAAAGTTGCAGGTTGCCCTTTTATGTGGGCTGCCATCTTGCATCACCATTTTTCTACAGTGGCCCAGATGGACAAACCAGCCCAAAGTAGTTTGTAACAAACTGCTCCACTAGTTTTTGAAATAAAGCTCTGTGGATTTGACCAAACTTGACCGTGCCGCATGCATTTGTAATGCGCGTGTGTGTGTGCATGCATGTGTGTGTGTGTGTGTGTTTGCGTGTATGGCCAAAGCTAGTCACTTGCAACAACGTCATGCTCTGCTGAGTGGGCTGGAAGCACCTGGAGGTCACTTGACAGGAGCGCATGGCTCATTGAACACACAGCAGGAGGCGGCAGGCTCCACTGACCCGGCAGTTAGAGCGGGTATTTGGCACGAGACGGATGCCAGCAAATTAGCAGTCGGACAAATGGGCGAAACAGCTCGGGTCATACACAGTGTCAGTTCAAGATAATGTAATCATCGAGATAATCACTGCATTGACCAAAAAGTCAAAATGCTTTAATAAAACATTCAGGGGAAGTAGAGGAGAAAAATGTTTTGATGGAAAATGGAATGACATGAATGAAGGCCTAAAACATTTCATGTCTCTTCAGTGTTTTATTAAAGAATTTTTTTTTTTGAGTGCCAACCTTTAACTAACTTTTAGTTCAGGGTAGCCTTCAATCAAACAGCTCAAATGCAAAAAAGATGTGAATCCTCAACACATGAAACACTGCAGACGAAACAAGGAAATTTACCTGCATGCATCTCAGACGTCAAAAAAAAAAGTTTAGCGTTAAGTGGATAAAACTGAGACACCGCATCTTTCCCTTAAGTGTAAAGTGAAATATGACACCGAGACCATCATGAGACAAGAAGTATGGTTGGTTTAAAAAAAAACAAAATCAATGCGGATGCAGTTTAACGATTAAGAATTATGGACATCCAGTATAATAACTTAATAAAGGATGTCCAGCAAATTGACACTGGTTACTCCGTCATAAAGTGCTTACTGCATCCTCAAAAATCCTCCAGCTAAAAGCCTCGCGCACCAGCCACTCTCCCCCATCTAAATAAGGCCTCGTTAAAAATGCTTCACCTCATTAGTGAAAAATGGCCACTCTCGCCCAGCAGCCCTCCTGAGGTATTTAGA
The DNA here is from genome assembly GCA_900302615.1 of Holocentrus rufus. Classification (NCBI taxonomy): domain Eukaryota; kingdom Metazoa; phylum Chordata; class Actinopteri; order Holocentriformes; family Holocentridae; genus Holocentrus; species Holocentrus rufus. The sequence goes on along the minus strand of OMLF01036739.1, from coordinate 11,538 downwards.
GCCCTTGGAGCCCAACAGGATGATTTCCTGTTGACGATGTGAGCAACTGTAAGTAAATGACAGGCGAGGATAGGTTTCCACATCCGCAGCGGGGGGAGCGAACGCGTCTGCCGAGCGTTAATGGTCAGGGAGAGTGGGCAGGACGAGCTGCCTTGCTCTTACCCTCGTTAATGACACCCCGGGGAGCTCGGGAAATGACCGGGTGATGTGCATGTGTACCTACTGTACGGGTGTGATGGTGACTGATAGTGGAGAGCAGCAGAGGAGGCAGTTTGGAGAAAGGGCGAAGTGGGAGGAGGGTTGTTTTAGCTTGAGGAAGGACAATCTGCCATGTTGGAGCCATACTGAAATCTTCCTTATAGCCCCTTTTTCTGCCTTCGGGGTTCAGTCATAGCTTAAAGTCCAAGGTCTCCTCATTGGCCGAGTATCAAAGAATCCTCAGTATGTTCCTCCATCTGCTACGTCTTGGATTTGTTACCGGAGGGTTGGTATTTTAAAGTCTTGATTTGATTCGATTTGATTAACAGGGAAATCCATGATCAACAGCTATTTATGCACGTTGTGCTCAGCGAGTTGGTGAATCCACCCCAACCAGCTGGTACTTGTGAACTATGCAGGGAAAAAGGGAGTCCTGTTCTCCGAGATAGAACAGCTTGAATTCAGCAGATGTTTCAGAAATCCTGACATGACTCAAAGTACTGGCAGTTGACTTTGCAGAGCCAAGCACATGGGAAGATTTCGCATTGAAAGATGCCCATACAGGTGCAGATCCTTAGGCACCAAACTGACATTCAGCCTATGACAGATGCAGGGTGATGCTATAAGATGTTTTTGCTACATTTCCTTGGCACCAATAAAAAATGGCGTATATTTACCTTCTTACAAATGCAATAATTAATCATTTCGGGCAACAACAGCAAGATGAGACATTGGCATTTTTTCAGAGTTTGCATTTAATATGACAACCAAGACAAATAATGTGAGAATTGCTCTGGGAGAATTGCTCAATCCTGCAGCCTTAAGCGTGCAGCCCATCCCCAACTGGAAAGACGGGTTAACTGTTCATCCATTTTTATGAAGATCGTTTTTTTTCAGGAAAACTTGGGAAGAACATGAATTAGCAGATAAACACACACACACACACACACAGGTACATTACCTGCGGGTGTGTCAGTTGTCAGTTTAGATTGCCCTTGGCTCCCAACCAACGCTCAACCCCCGCCTTCCTCGCTCCAGAGATTGTGAGTTATAAATATTCAAACTCATGATTGCACAATCCTGTTAAGACATGACAATAAACTCAAAATGAGGTTTTAAGCGACACAGAAAAAAGTGTATTCTATCAGGCGAGGGTAATTAAGTGAGCTGAGTCGTTTTAATTCGCTTTGGATAAACATCAGTTTAATGTCTGTCGTCTCATATTGATAAAACATACAAAATTAACTTTCTCTTCTTGACAGCTCTGAAGTCCACGGTGATCTCTTACTCTCCGTGGCCATTTACGGCCTCCATGCCCTACGACGTCCTCCCACCAAACCCCTCGCCATCGGACGAGCCCGTCGGCGGTGCCACCACCACAACCGACGGGGACTCGCCTGAGCTGATCTACCAGGGCCTGAACGACAAGCTCATCCCCATCTACTGCTCCATCCTGGCGGCAGTGGTGGTCGGCCTCGTGGCTTTCATCATCTTCAAGAGGTGAGGAAGGGAAAACAGGTGAAAAAATCTCTATGGTAACAAGTTATTTAGCCTCATATTCAGTTTTCAGATCTTGTAGGCTGAGATAATCCCACTCGTTTCCAAAGATTTTTTTCACTTGCTCTAAGAAAACAAGATTTTTAAGACTGAATATGAGACTGAATGACTTGTTAAGATGGATTTTGTTTGCAGTATAATACTAAACTAATCAAGGGATTCCTGGAAGTAGATGGGCTGAGATGTTGAAAGCACGCACATCCACATAAACCCACAATGAGGCGAATTTAAGTCTGTTAATTTGACGAAGGAATGTGAGCATGGTTCTGCTTCATTAGGAAGAAGTTGGTCCCCTGCTGAAAGATTTTTTTTTTTTTTACTTGGAGGAAGCTTTAGAAAGTATGATCTTGTGGTCTGGGGGATTATGTGTGGATCCATTTAGGCATGTCTGTCTTTAGCTTCATAGGTCTGGATTTTCTAAGATACAGTGGGATAACAAGTGTGGTTACAAATAAGACGTGAAATTCAACAGCTTAGTGGCAAGGGATTTGAAAAAGAAACATTATAAATTCATACGAGCGAGCAGAACCAATCTGATTTTGAATTTCAGCTGTTTCATGTTTAATGAAATCATCTGTCACTTTTCTGGGTGAGCGCACAAAGCCTTTCCCTCTTGTCCCGGTATTTGCAATATTGCCTATATAAATTCTCATACACTGGAAGTCCATGCTGCTTTTAACACTTCAACACACCTTCCGCTGTTAAGTACTTTAATATTGAATGCATGCATACTCAGCTATGCTCTACTGCCAGGCAAGTGTTGCAGCTCAGTGCATTCAAATACAGGGACGTAAAAACAGATCGCAACGCAGTTTGGCAAACATTTGAGCTGACAGCAGCCTTTTAAATATTCAGCTCCATAATGACCTCATTGAACAGTATTACTTTGACCCACTTTACCGTATGAAGAGAGCTGAAAGGATGCCTGACTTGTCATTGCTGTAATAAAACTACAAGTGCATGCTGACAAAAAAAAAATCACAAAAACAAAATACAATGTAAGACTTAATGATGCGTGCAAGCCGACATCAGAGTGTTTATTTTGCAGTGAGTTAGATAGTATCTGTTGTTATTTTTGCCAGTCAATTTATGAAAAGGCACACCTATCATCTGACATCTTCTTTACTAATCCTAAGGATGCGCTTCAAAATCAAAAGTTCTTTTTTTTTTAAAGGTCAGGGTGTGTTGGCAACAGTTAGGAGATCAAAAGTTCAAGTTCTCACACAGGTTCTGTGCATTTGTTTTGCTGCACCTCTGAAGCAGCCAGGCTCTGCACAGAGTTCAACTTAGGAAATGCATGCTTGAAAAGTCTCCGCAGTTACAAGTTGTTATAAACAAATTTTAGACATCTATTGACATCCAAACTGGCAGATAAGAAATAGAAGACAGATGGCTTCTAGGTTACTTTAAAGATATTAGGTGCAGATTGCAATCAGTTCTGTTAAATAAGAATGGACCGCTGGGTTTTGTTTTTCCAACTATCAAAAAGGATTTGGGGTCACAGTCTGTCCAAACTGCCTCATTTTGCATCTGATAACTTGCGATGTCATCTTTGGATCAGAAATCCCGTCTGATTGGATGTAATTGTTTGGCTTTTAGAGCCGGAGCTCTGCACTTGGACACTGTAGAGATTTTTTTGTTAAAGTAGTGATAAGTAACATTTTAATGGCCCCACAGCACAAAATTACCCTAAAATATTTGTGGGGGTTTGATAGGGTTATTGTTCAGTTTCAGTGAATCAGCAATTACTTCACCGTCTGCTGAGATTTGAGCCTTTCAGCACTCGTTTCCTCTGAACTTGTGTAGGAGGACCAGTGCAGTTCAATTTCTATTAATCAGTAGAGGTCAATAAATTACTTAATGTCCCTGAGGTAAAGCCACAGGAAATTTAAAACTGTAATTTTTCTTCAGTTGTATTTTTTTTTTTTAGCTTTTGGGATTTAATAAAGACCTCCATTGTTTGATAAAGAAACAGTATTGTTATCTGACAAAAAGCCTTGTGCTGTAATTGGATGATTTTCAATGGAACGTGCATCTCAGGTTTTCAGCAGGCAGGATTACCGTGGCAATATCAAAACCCAAGCATAGTGTTTCATGTGACACTGCCTCTCTGAAAACAAGGCCCGGGAAATGACCTGACTTTGGTGCATTTCTACAAAAAATATTCAACTCAAATTTATTATTATTTGCAGTCCATAATATACAGGCTGACTGAATCCCCAACTTTTGTGTGCTATTTGCTGCTTGCTGTTCACCTGCACGTTGAGCCATATATTTGTGCACTTGACCCTTTTAACTTAATCATCATTACTGGGTTTAAAGATTCCCACCACCACATGAAGTTCATTTCCAGCTCTTTGCCTAATTGTGTTGTTTTTCTTCAAGGGAGTCTTATCATTTCTGTCTTGTTTTCACTCCAGGTGGAACAGCTGTAAGCAGAATAAACAAGGAGCCAACAACTGCACGGCCAACCAGAACCAGACACCTTCACCTGAGGGGGAGAAGCTGCACAGCGACAGTGGCATTTCTGTGGACAGCCAGAGCCTGCAGGAGCAACAGGGCCAGACTCAGGCACAGACTGGTAACACTAACACATTTATGCAAAGGAATAGGGCAAATGTTGTGTTTTAGGTCACAGAAGCCATTCGTTCAGTGCTAAAAAATACAATGCTTTATCACAGACATATAACAATTATTCAGTTATTGCCATGCCAAAGCAAAGAAGAAAGGCTCAAAGAAGGCTCAGTGGTGCTCAAAAGGTTAAATTGAAACTGAATTCCTGCACTAATTTATTTGTTTAGGTGTTTGAATACACCAAGGCGTAAGACTGCAATAAATAGGTTTGATGGATAGCTTGCATGATACTTGGATTAACAGTGTACACAATAGCAGCACTCTGAGCAGTCCCACCATGTCAGTTGAAAGGAAAGAATTTCCCCTCAGGAAGGAGCCGTCTAGTGACTTTGTCAACTCCACCTTGAATACGACCTTTCAAAGCCGCTGCAACAAATCAGCAAGCGAGGGTAACAGCTCTGACAGTGTTACAACGTGTGTTTGCTGACGGCATTCGCTCCTGGCAGTTTGGACGGCTGTGCCCTGACAAACCAGTTTGAGTAGAGTATTTAAGACTTTTAAAAACCACATGCTCACCCAGGCACTGTCAAGGAAAGGAAAACATAACATCGGATGGCACGAGGAGGAAATAGTGCACAGACAGAAAAGAAGAGCCTTATAAAGTACTGTTTTCTGTAGGTGGCCATCTTTTTTTCAGTTCAGCCATGGTGGCTGTTGTTTGAATCACTGATTTTAGTTTTAATTAAATAAAGTCAGTCGGCGATCCTCACTCTTTGTGAAAAATCAGTTTTCAAGCCTTAAATAAACAAACGAATGAAAAAACTGAATGAAACGAATTGCCAAAGTTCAATTGAAGTAACAATTTAGACGCAACTGACAAATAAAAACATGCAATCAGCACACAATTTGATGCTTCTCATTATTGGACAGATTCACTGATAGATTTTTGAAGCGAGTCACTTCAAATAACCTTTGGCAAATTTGCGGAGTGCTCCTTTAAATATCTTTTCCTTCCCCCTGCAGTTGTAACCGTGGATGAAGAGCCATGTCTGCTCCTCCCTCTCCACACCAGAGAGGAGGTAGAGAAGCTGCTGTACAGGGGCTGCGAGGGAGACGACCCCAACAACATGGACGACAGCGACTGGTGCAACCTGGCGGGCCTCCTGGGCTACGAAGAGGAGCGGATCGCCACTTTCCGGCAGGAGGAGCACCCGGTCCGCGCGCTCCTGTCTGACTGGGCGAGCCAGGACTGCGCCAGCATGGACACGCTGTGCACGGCGCTGCGCAAGATCAACCGCGATGACATCGCCCAGAGCCTGGTGCTCAGCCCCAGCGCTGCGAAGCCCACCGCCACATCTGTGGTGTGATCCAGGCCTGACCGAGACGGAACCATATTCTTCGATCACCTCAGTCCAGATAATTCATGTTATAACCGCTTGATTGATTAAGCTTTTCCCTTGTGAAGCCAGCAGTCACACTGATGATCAAGTACACTGATTCCAATCAAAGCATTTGATCTCAAAGCAAGATCAAATGAGACAAAACCGACGACTATAAGCTCATCTAATCAGATCAAAGCTGAACTGAAGCCAAAACCCTTCTCTCAAGGCTAGAACGATCCGGATGTGGTTGCAATCATTCCTTCCATCTTTTAAAATTCACACCTTGTAAAAACCAGGATAAAGGACAAGTGGTTCTACCAACTCCACCCCTTGACATCCAAAACGACCCAGTAATCATTCCAGTGTGAGCCTGGTCCTGCAGCTGTCTTTCCAACGTGCCCACACGAGTTCACGCCCTGCTTCGTCTACATGCATCGCACCAAACCTGCAGCAGCAATGGGCTAAAAACCAACTGAACAGAACAGGAGTTTGTTCTCTCTCTCAGCTGAATTTATACTGGATCCCTGGTTCTTTTATTCTGAAGCCTTGTTCTTTCTTATGCATAATGTCGCCCTTACTTTTTCAGTCATAAACCAGTGTTCTATCTTTTAAGCTGTACATCTCTGATCTGTGCTACCAAAGAAGAGTAAACTCCTCAAGACCATACCTGAGGAGCATCGTTATGTACATGCCAAGTTATTATAAGACTTTTTTTTTTTTATTATGTTGACAAGTGGCTTGTGCCTCATATTATTATGGATGTGATGTAACTCTTAACCTGGCTGCATACCACAGAGGATCTGGATCTTTACAAAGATGACTACCTGAGCAAGGATGTTTGAACCTCAAACTCAAGTCCAGCTATTCGCCATTATCTTAAAATACTTCCTTATTGTACATTTGAAGAGGTAAAGATGCTCTTCTACTGACTTGCAATGAGAGACTTCAGTGTTTTGCTCACTGGCAGGACACAAGGCCGTTGATGGACACACATTAGCTGCTGCAGGTACTTAACCTTAAGCCCAGCTATTCAGCGCCGTCTTAAACGATTCCTGCGGACTCTTGCTTTTCCGACTATAAGAACGGCTGGCCGGACTTTGCCAACCAGGCTTTCTGTGAGGCTGGCTGAGGCAACATGACTCCATGCTATGTGCTCAGGCCGATCTGCATAACACAGGAGCTCCCACACAGGGTCCTTTACAGTGACCCAGATAGCACACAGCACATGGAATCCAAAACTCATTCACCCTGTAACAACTACTTATCTGTACATAGGCAGATAGCAATGCATATACACATGCACAAACACATACACATGCGTACACACACAGTAGTAACCATTCATGTATGTACTGTTCACAGGTATACACACACATCAGTATGCAGTTCATTATGCATTAAAACTCTCTTGTTCATACTAGGAGGCTAACAAAATTTCACCCAAGAAGAATGAGAGTGCTTCGAAAATGTTGCAATCTGTATTAAATGTCATATGTTTTGCAGTGTGTTATGGACGGTGAAGTGCTACCTTACCAGTAAACGCAACAGCATGTAAACAAACTAGAAACTCATATTCAACCAGTGCACAAGTCAAAATACACATATAAAGCTGAGCAGAATGGTCAAGACGCAAAACAAAAAAAAAATCCAGGGTTTTCTATCTTTTTGGCTTCATTTCTCAGGGTATCTTGAGTGACTGTGTTCCTACATCAGTTATATTTTCAACTGTGCCCTCTTGTTGATCGAAGCGTGAACAATCGGAATAATTTTTGAATTTTAGTTGTTCAGGGAAAAAGACGCCTCTTCGCGGTTTATCCAAAGTGATTCTTGCGGCTGACAATCCTTCAAACAGATGAATGAGAGAGGGAAGCAGGTCAGAGAAACACTACAGGGTGTCTAGTTTCCGCATTGTTCCCAACAATGACCTCTGAATCAAAGGCAAGTTGTAGGGGATGTGGGATGAATTTAGACCAAGGCAAAGAGGAAAAGAATAAATCTGAAATTCAGAGGTTTGGTTTGATGATACATAAAGACTCAAATGGCCAAAGAAGCTGCGTTTGCATCGGTCCGTTTGTAGCATGCGTTTCCCATTTCTTACTGTATGTGCTTTGTTACGTCGTGTTGTGTTGCACATGTTTGGGTTAAATTGTCAAAGCATGCTTGTTCGACATTATTATTATTATTATTATTATGACGTTATTATATCATGCCACCGAAAGAAAAGGACCAGATTTCACCTCAGCACCTGCTTTTACAATTACTCACATTTTTTTTTATTTTAGCTTTTAGTCATGATGTCTGCTCTTGGGAAAATATTTGAAGGAGGAAGTATTTTATTATGTTGAACTAACTTATGTCACCAAGTCTATCTGGTACTCGTGAGTACAGTTTGTACATTGTTATTAACCACTAGCCTGTTGAGCTTTGAGCAGTAGTGTTACTATGAATGAAGGTATTCTCACTCTACTCTTTAAGGGTTGTTATATTTTAATTTCCTGATAACAATTGTAAATGGTATTATTCTTTTTATCTCTTTGTCTTACTGAGTTAGATTGTAGCACTTAAACATGTAGGTGAGTAATGTATCTATTCTGCATCACAAGTGCCTGGGAACTACTTCAGGTGTCTACTGATGTTTATTTTTGTTTTTAGTCGTTTTTTTTAAAGTATGTCTTTTTTAAAAAAATTGTTTTTGTATTATTTGTTAATATGTCATTTTAGAGTTTAGAGTTTAGCTTAAGCCTGGAAGGCTTACTGTACAATATCTATGTATTATATCTACAATATGTGAATGGGATTTTCTTACATTATTGATGCTGTCCTGGTTCAAAAAGGTTAGATAAATGGAAGAGAGTTCCTTTACTGAGGTACTTGGTGCAATTAACAAATTATTCACAATAGTGTCAGGTGTATCGTTAGGTGTGGACCATTTAGAAGATGAGACACGCACAGGGAGCGCTAACTGAAATAAGACTACTCAGAACTGGGAGCGGCCTAATCTTATAATTGGAAAAATATCCGGAATAGCAACAGAGTTGGCGTTAAGGGGTTAAATGTTTCGATATCTGATATAAAAGAAGACATTTTGCCACACAGTGATTAAATGAATTATAAGTCCTTGCCCTAGTTGATAGCTACCACACCTGTTGTTCACATACTTGTCCTTGCTATAGACATGTAGATGTGTTCACAGCATACAGCCCCGCATCATGATTTGATTTTTCACCTGACGGGCTTGAACTCAAGGACCTCAGCTGTTTCATCACCACTCGGGACTAACATCCAGGTCCTGAGTTGTCATGAATGCATGGAAAATTGCACCAGCAAGATGTTATGTAACTAACCAGGGAGGAAAAGTCCCCTGAGTCCCCTGATGATCCACTGTGACCACAAACAAACACAGTCTTAGTGTCCTAATTTGAGAAAATGTAGTGGATTTGACTACAGGGTTTCATCTCTTACTCAGCCTTTTGATGCTCAATAATTACACTATTGCTCAGTCCAGCCTTTAAGCCCCTCGTTCACTGTAACATAGACAAAGCTAATCTATATCCTGAGAGTTTGTCTCCCTGTCAGAAACTGTGACTGAAGATGGAGGTTTTTCCTTGAACAGTATTTGCCTTTGTTTGATAGAGATGAGAGATTTCGCTAAATAAGGTTGACAAGGCATTGACGTCCCTGTACAGTAAACCCAACTGAAGGTGAACTTAAATGTCAAGATGTTGCACTTGAAAATAACCAAGTAACAATACAAGGACGATGAGCCGGGGGTTTGAGAGAGAAAAGACTGTCTTTCGGAGGATAGCATTGGAAAAGATTTGGGTGTTTATCATATGTGGAAATGTAGCTCACAGTGACAAGACTGACCGTGCAACCAGGACTGAATTGTACAGAGCCGAGAAATGCTGAATGTTCCTTGTATTTACTAATACATATACTGTATTATACTTAATGTGAATTTGCAAAATTCCTACATGAGATAAACGGTAAAATCAGTAAGATAAATAAAGCTCTTCAATCCACTTGTCGTCTGTATGGTATGTGCTGATCGCAGTATGTATCACACACTGACCTATACACATATACACAAACATGCACATAAATACTCAACCTTACACACATATGCACACGACATTGTGGTTTGGTTTTGAAACAGCCCCGGGACCGTTATGCATTTTCTCCTCCGGGATGAAGGAGGTCTGGTTCATTGTCCTGCAAAGCTTCAAGCCAAATTAGACAGACTGATTACCGGAGGCTTCAAATGAGTTGGAGAGCAAGGAAGGGCAGAAGACCAAAGGGGGATTTGAATGGGGGGGTGGACTAGATGGACTAGTTTCTCCCTGGCAGCATAAATTATGGAAATGCATTTGGTCAGTGTGATAATGGCAACAGGATACTATCATAACAGAGACAGCCTGTCAACACAGTTTGACCTATACTGCTGAGTAACATGGGTAGGAAATGATGTGTGAAATGACACATACTGGCACTCTGGCTCCCACCGGTTTCATGTTTTTATGTTCTTATGGGATGAGGGGAGTTGAAGTATTGTAGGTGTAAACATATTCTGTTATGGGCTTTTATCCCTCATGATCAAATGACAGTGAAAGGTTGTGGTAAATAACTTTTTTATGTGTATTTGAGAGCATTTGAGAGATGGTTGCACATAAAAAGTGCAGGAAAGGGTAAATCAGGTCAATAAAAGAAAGACCGGCTTATTTCTGCCACTGATGAAAAACCACCCAACGTGTCGAAAATTACCCCGCCACAAGAAAGACGAACTTTCTGGGAAAACCTGCGCTCCCTAAGCTCACGATAATTCAATTTTATCAGCTCTGCTCTTCCACGCTCCCAATCCAATCAAATTTGATCTGGGGTTAGCGAAGTGCTTGACCTGCATACCGCCCTCACCTGTTCTCAGCTTATTCTGATCAGAAGTGGCACCAGCAGGCCTCCCGGTCCCTGCGCCCCGGATCAGGTTCTAAGTACCTTATGGCTCAAATGGAAAACACATTCCCTCCACTAACTGTTTCCTAACCTCCAGTGCATTGTTAGGGAGAAAATGTCTGATGCGTGAAGGGAACCATGCGTACAGGAGTGACATGTGGTGGTGAAAGAGGATAGGGCACAAAAGGTTCAGTGACCATTTGGTTTTTGACTTCTAGTTGAGCAAAGCAAAGTGATTTCCATCTTTACAGAGTCACTCAAGTCCTTAACTCTCTTATTTACATTGAATTAACATAATCTCCAATAAACCATATACTGCTGATAAAACACCCCCAAAACAAGTTCCTATTTGATGATTAAATCCTAACTGCCAAAGTTGATAATATCAGACAGATGACTTGAACTTTCCTAAGATAAAAATAGATAAGATAAAAAATGACAGATACACAAAATGATGCCTTGTCCACATGTAGCAGGTTTTTTGTAAAACCGAATATCCTGCCCTCTCCATCTAGAAAAAAAAATGTACATACACACCACCTGGTTTTTAGAAAAAAAATTCATCCGCACCTAACCGCATAAGTGCGTTTTTAAGCACATTCATAAGCAGGGCATCCATACTGTTTCCGAATGTAAACACAGGTCGCATATGTGACTAAGAACATATTTTGTCGCAGGCAGTGACGTTTCGAAACGCAAAACCCCAGTTATTGATGTCCACATGCAGACGCATAAAATGGAGTATTCGCAAATCTTCACTTTGGTCGGAGGTTTTTAAAAGAATCGTTTTTAATGCCGCAAATCTGCGCTTTCGTGTGGATGACAGACCAAATCGTAGAAAAATATCTTCGTTTTGTGAGATACCCTGCTACGTGTGGAC